>WJQU01003295.1:0-23815 GCA_029228625.1 Pseudolycoriella hygida
AAACTCATTTCTGGAGCATTTTTAGGTTCTACAGAATTGTTCGGTCAGTAGTGGAAAAAGAAGCCAAAAAGACATTCGGGTCAAAATTTTGGGCAACATTTTCTGGCGTGAATAGAGCTATTCCTTATAAAACAAACGGATACATGAAATTACGTAAATTTTGACCATATAAAAACCGTATAGAATCGGGAGTATAAGATGCTTCATCCCCATGTATACTGATCTACACGTAAAAATGCAGTATACGTCTGTACGTGTTCTCCGACTTTTTTCGCTCGGGCTCCACCCTCAAACTAATAGTTTTAATGTGCGTTTCATAAAAGTACATTTTCTTGCTAAGGACAATTTTTTTCTGCATTAATTTAAAATAATTTACGAGAAACGGACATGACTAATTGAGTTTACTTGAAAAATCGTTCGAACGAACTAAAACAAAGAGTAGGAAAATAGCAAAATGACCGAACTTACGTTATTAATTCCTAATTTACCCCCAAGACTATAACAGTTTCTATGGAAAGTAAAGTAAAGTCCATAATTCAATTTAAGTGAAACTCGATATATTCTTGTCTCCAACCCTCATTCTAATTTTAAGTTTGTTTAAGTACTTGCAGATGAGTAGGTCGAACTATAAACAATATTCTCAGTGTAATTTCTTCAAGCCTTAAGTATCGTGTGAATTCGATGAAACCATTTAATTTTGAACCACAAGTTGAACTTTTCTCTTAACGATAACAACGGCTATGGGGAATCGTACAGTGGGTTTTGGTAGCTGGCACAAGCAATTATACCTTTTAAGATCTGTTTGTGCTAACAAAGTTATCATGTTTCAAGTTTTCATTTATTACCATAAACGAGAGTCAACCAGAACATGCGGTAATTTCATTTTTTTCTGATTTCTTAACTGGTAAGAAATACTTGTAGGTTAAACAGCTCACTCACAGGTGCGTTATCGTTTCCTGCATCCTGTTTCGTCTATAAAATAATGCAAACAGTTCCTTGAAAACGTTTTTTATAATGTTAATTCAATCCGTAAACATTTAAAACACGTATACACAGTTAGACTGTTGAAATCAAGAAATTTTGAAGGAGCTAACATTTCGTTTCATGTATTTGAATTTAATTGCACTGACAATGTACATACATTTTGTCTTAACGAGAAATAGTGTTTTTGTTTCAAAAGCTGCCGGCCTATTGTTGCCATATGGACATTGGCATACATTGCCTTTGAATTTTCACCCCTCTTGAGAAAATGTCACAATTAAACCCAGGCCACTGTTTGCGAAAGGAACGTATTTTTCACCCTCGCAAATATCATTTTAAAACGAATTTTTATATAACAAAAGAAGAAATTGTTCTTGAGGTTGGGCGTCTCTGCTGTTTGTAATAAAATCCCTTGTAAGATTGTAAGAACGTAGATCATAAATGTTGTGACCAATAGAAATTTAATGTACAAATCGATAAGAAAATAATTTCATAAGATTCAACAAAAATCTAAATTTAGAACATGAAGCGTTTTAATCTATTCTCTCGGGAGTACTTAACGACACCGTTTCGTTTCGCTTGTCGGAAAAATACAGAAACTGTGAATATAAATCAGAACATTTGGAATTTATCAGGGACGACAGGAATAAGGAGACTGTAATCATTCTTCGGAAATCTGTGGAATCTATTTAGAATCGTTTTCTTTTTCATCGGTAAGGATAAATCATAAGAAACACACGCCCATACGATTCACTGTAGAGCTTGAACCAAGCAACGACTAAAGACCACCCAGTATTGAAAAATCCGTCCAAAGCTTTTTGCTTAAATCCTCCACCGAACTGCCCACTTAAACTAGGGCTCCCAGATCAAATAGAGAACATTTTTAATTTGAAAAAGAGTACTAAAGAGTACGGTTGTCAATGCAAGAAAAGGGTGCAAATTAACTTGAACTTAGAATAAAACTACAAAAAATCCTTCTAAAATAAACTTTATCTGCACGAAAATTTGAACTCAATTTAGAACGAACATTTTAAGTTTTAAAGAAACATTAAATTTTGACTGACTAAGAAAACAAGGGTTAAACATAGTTATTGTTCCATGTCCATAATATCAAAAGGCTACCTTCAACATACAAAACGAAGTAGAAAAAATCTCGACAACAACCTTTTTTGAAAGAAAAATGTGACGCAAGTCTTCGTCCCTTCTTCCAAAACAAAAGGGTTTTTGTTGTAATATCAGAAGTTTTGGAAGAAAACAAAAACCAAATTTCGGAGAAAAAATTTCCGGCGAAAAATTTGTAGCGAAAAAAAATTTTCACTAAAACAAGTCGCAAAAAATTTTCAGCGAAAAAAATTTCAGGCAAAAAAAAATTTCAAGCGAAAAAAGTTTCCGGCGAAAAGACTTTCCGGCCAAAAACATTTTCAGAGAAAAAACTTCGCGAAAAAAATTTTTCCGAAGAAAAAAACTGTCAGCGAAACAAATTCTGCAAAAATTTTAGCGAAAAAAATTTGGGAGGGTCGGCATTTGTGACGCTTTCTTTATCGAGGGAAAATGAAAAAAAATGTTTCAAAAGATTTTTTTGCGTTACGAAGCTGTAGCGTGCACCAAAGTTATATCAGTGTTTTTTGGAAGAAGGGGACTGTGGCGTCAGTTTCACCTTTTTAAAACGGTTTGTTGTTATTCAGTAGTTTTGGGAAAAAAAGAAAACCCAATTTTGGAGAAAAATTCGGGTTGGGTGGTCATCGGTCGCGTGTTCGGCGAAAAAAAATTTGCAGGCGAGCGAGATGATCGGCGAAAATTTCTGTCGAAAAAATTTTCAGCGAAAAAAATTTCCTGCGAAAAAAATTTTCAGGCGTGTTAAAAATCAGCGAAAAAACAATTCTGTCAAAAAAACACGTGTTGGTCAGCGGTCCGCAAAATTTTTCAGCGAAAACTTTTCCGGCGAAAAAAATATCTGTCGAAAAAATGTTCGCGAAAAATATTGCGGCGGAAAAAATGGCATCGATAACAATTTTCAGCGAATAAAATTTGGGTGAAAAAAAAGTTTCAGCGACAAAAAATTTTCGGCCAAAAAATTTTCAGCGAAAAAAAATTTCGGCGAAAAAAAATTTTCAGCGAAAAAAAAGTTCTGCGAAAAAATTTTTAGCGAAAAAAAATTTTCAGCGAAAAAAAATTTACTAACCCACTAACTAACTTAGGATGTTTCCATTAACTTTGGCATCTATAAAGAAGCACATTTAGTATGGAAAAAGACGATTTTCTAAAGGTCATATCTTCGGATCTACTGACCCGATTTTAATGAGTAAAATGACGATTTCAATAAAAAAAAGTCAAAACTTAGCTGTTTATATGGTTCCGCCCGCCGTCTACGAAAAAAAAATTCTGAATTTTTTGTTCGTATGGGGACTTGCGTCACGGGCGCATCGCTACCGCGCGCCCATGATTACTTCCTCATCAAATTGGACTGGAAATTGCCGAAAGGGCAATATTGAAGAACCCGTACGAAGCAACGACGCTAAAAACCTCTTCAAACCCTTAAAATAAGCCTAGAATTTAGAAAAGTCCTAGAGCACTTAGGAGAGGCCTCTGCCCCATACATCCATGGACAAAAAAATTCGCTGACAGTCGTCATATTCGCAAATGTTCCCACGTAAAAAACTTTCGATCAATTTTTATGAATTGAGAGAATCAGGCCCGTAGCCAGAGTCGGCTGCCAGGGGGGGCTCGAGCCCCCCACCGAATTAATAAAATTATATGAAATTTTGAGAAAATTCTCTTTATTTCGCGCATTTCACAATAATACAGTCGCATTTTTGGTATAGGGTATTCGTTAAACAGGGTCGCCGATAGAAGGTGTTTTGTGTTTGACCGGCACCCCCCTTAATTTTTTGCCGTGCCTAACACACAGAACTTTTGTTTATTTCCCAGTTTTTAAGGACGCGCACATGCCTCTGCTTAGTCTTTGAAACAGAACCGACGTCAGAAATCGCGAGCGGAGCGAGCGAAAAAAATTTTTCACAAATTTTTGAAAAATTTAGTATTATTCATGGCGTTTCCATTTTTCCAAAATAATCTCATCACAACAAAAACCCTTTTAAAAGGGAAATGTGACGCAAGTCCTTGTCCCTTCTTCCAAAACAACTGATATCAATTTGGGTGACGCTGAACGCTTCGAAACGCAAAAAAACTTTCAAAATATTTTCACATTTGATTAAAAAAATGCGTCACAAATGCCGGACCCACCAACGTAATAGTTTTTCTCTTTTTCAGCTTTCACAACGCAAAAATTTGAATTGTATGGAGGAATGTATGAAGTATTTTTGCACAAAAAGTCAAATTTTCGCGTATAAAACTGAAAGAACAGAAAAACTATTACGTTGGTGTGTCCGGCATTTGTGACGCATTTTTTTAATCAAATGTGAAAATATTTTGAAAATTTTTTTGCGTTTCGAAGCGTTCAGCGTCACCCAAATTGATATCAGTTGTTTTGGAAGAAGATACAAGAACTTGCGTCGCATTTCCATTTTAAAAGGGTTTTTGTTGTGATATCAGTAGTTTTGGAAGCAATTGAAAGCGATTAACCCAAAAATATCAAAAAAGCCTGACGGAAGGGGAAAAGTGCTAGAGAAATCCACAAAAATCCTTAATAATCTCTTAAACCTAGGAAGCTCCATTGGATGACCTGACTCATGTCGAGAACAACCGAAAAATATCAAAAAACCTGACGGAAGTTGAAAAGTTCTAGAGAAATCCACAAAAGTCCTTAATAATCCCTTAAACCTAGGAAGCTCCACTGCATGACCTGACTCATGTCGAGAACAACCGAAGAATATCAAAAAACCTGATGGAAGTTGAAAAGTGCTAGAGAAATCCACAAAGATCCTTAAGAATCCCTTAAACCTAGGAAGCTCCATTGCATGACCTGACTCATGTCGAGAATAACCGAAAAATATCAAAAAACCTGATGGAAGTTGAAAAGTGCTAGAGAAATCCGCAAGAATCCACAAGAATCCCATAAACCTAGGAAGCTCCATTGGATGACCTCACTCATGTCGAGTATAACCGAAAAATATCAAAAAACCTGATGGAAGTTGAAAAGTGCTAGAGAAATCCACAAGAATCCCATAAACCTAGGAATCTCCATTGGATGACCTCACTCATGTCGAGAATAACCGGAAAATATCAAAAAACCTGATGGAAGTTGAAAAGTGCTAGAGAAATCCACAAGAATCCCATAAACCTATTAAGCCCCATTGGATGACCTCACTCGTGTCGAAAATAACCGAAAAATATAAAAAACTCTAATGGAAGTTGAATACCTCACTTACCCAACCGTGACACTCACCACACACATTGTTTTATATGGGATTTGTATGGTAGCTTCCAGGAGCCCTAGCGTCCAAACGAAGCCGGTGACCCCATTTTTTTAAAATCTTAGATTTTTTTTTTTTTATTTCTAATGCAGCAAAAAAATTAAACATGAAAAATTATTGTATATTACGGATACGCCAGTATAGCTCAGAAAATACTTCTTCTTCGTTAGATGTTTTTGCAAGTATGTTCGCTTTAACGTTGTCTAAACCATGGCATTTCAGTATATGTTCGGATGTTTGATCGTTAACATTGCAGAAGATGCATTTTGGAGAAGTTACTACACCAATCCGAGCTAAATGTTTATATAATAAATCGTGTTCGGTAAGTCTTCTGAAATTTGCTACATAAACTTTGCGTTTATTCGATTTGACTGATTGTAGGTTTATATTCGACCATGACTTATTTTCGGAAATTATGGCATGACGTAGATTTAGCGATTCTAAAGTTTTCTTTTCAATTATTCTTTTAGCGCTGGAAAATTTTTTATTGTTGCTGGATTTCCCTTTTTTCGACGTAAACCGTCTGACCTTTTCCGGATAATTCAAATTGTATGAGTCGTAAATTGATTTGATTTTGTGTATGAATGAGGGTTTTGACTTGAGACGTTGTTCCACTGTAGGGAACACATTCCATAAACTATTTGGTGTTCTTTGAATGCGTTCGAACATTTTCATAGCTGCTTCCTCACAAGCGAGTTTGATTGGTTTGATACCAGAAAACATTTCCATGGCAGCAATCGGTGTTGATTTGACCCCTCCTGTAATTATTCTTAGAGCTTTGTTCTGAACTATTTCAAGTTTCTTTAGTATTGTTGGGCTAGCACATATCAAGATTTCGTGACTGTACGTTAGTATTGGTAAAATATATGCCTTGTATGTTAAGATCATCGTGTCCTTCGAAGTTCCCTATTTTGTTCCGGAGAGTCTTTTTAAAATTTTCATTCGATTTTCAGCTTTTTCAGTTATTGAAGCTACATGGAATTTAAATGTGAGACGTTGGTCTAGTTCAATTCCGAGATAACGTTGTCGAACAGTTTCTTTGATTGTAGTATTATTGTACAATAATTCTGGCTTTTGTGTGATATTTGACATCGAGAAAATTTGATGGCGTGGAATGCCCATCCGAAGGTCCCTGCAAAATTTAAAGAAGATCTGACCGCCAGTTTTCGAGAAATCGCCAAAAAAGTCGTTTTTCACACAAATGGCAATGCCACAACTAACTAACTAACGAGGGATGTTTCCATTAACTTGGGCTTATATGAAGCAGCACATTTTGTATGGAAAATGACGATTTTCTAAAGGTCATATCTTCGGATCCACTGGACCGATTTTAATGAGTGAGAGGTCGATTTCAATCAAAATTTTACGTAGAATCCGATAAACAAGGTCTCAGGGGGGTACGACGCAAGGGAAAAAAAAGTCAAAGCTTAGCTGTATATATGGTTCCGCGGTCTACGAAAAAAAATTCTGATTTTTTTGATCGTATGGGGACTTGCGTCACGGGCGCAAAGTTGTTGAGTTCTTTAGGGGCTGTCCATTAATGACGTCCATAGAACCCCTCTGCTCGAAGCGTCCTATATTTTCCATAGAAATACCATGATTTTCGACCCCATCCCCCCGGCTGTACGTCATTTATGGACAACCCCCTATTTGACCCTCCAGGAAATTTTCAAAGTCTTTATTTCTGGAAAGATATGAAGCATTTTCCAATATTAGGAAAATTGTAAGAATCTATTTAGCAATTTCGGCGGCGGAAAGTACAAACGAATGGATGCTGGTTAAGTTATTTGAATGTGTGTAACTGTCACAATAGAGCACACATTTTTTTGTTTCACTCTCAACCCACAACTGTCCAACTCGGAAAAAAGTTCAGAATTACCACCAAAGTATTAAAAGAAGAAAATGATTATCTTACCCAAGCCTGAGTTTGTTTCGGTGGATGATCCGGAGCTATAGCACCGCTTTGTTTGGGCAGCAAATGAATTCCGTTTGATAACCTACTCCCAGGGTTTCCCCTTGGTTCGTGCATTAACGGTACTTTTGTTAATCCTTTATCAATGGATAAAACCAATTCTCGTTCAATCTGAAATAATTAATCCAAAATTGTAATTTTTTCTTAATTTATGGAAAGATTTCTGCTTTGAGTTTGATATATGCAAGAAATTAATTGATTTCACGTATGTAACATTAGCATAAATATTTGAAGCATCTCTATCGCAACAATCTCTCCGTGGTGTATCGTGTAGTGGTAGTGATACACATTTAGCATAAAATTTTGAATGAAATAAAATCCGAAATCGTCGTGTGAATTTTCTCAAGATTAAAGTTTGCTATCGTTAAATTGTAAGAAACTGTACCTTGTGTTATGTATTTTTCATTGTTAATCTTCTTTTATTGTCTGTTATGAAACTTAGATTTTGGTATTTTTTCTTAAAAATTTCTACTTTAAGACGAGATTTAGCAATACGTTTTTTGTTCATTTAATTTTCAATTAGCGATCTTTTAGAACTGATACAATCGAAATTTTAATGAAATTCAGAACTAATTTTGTTACATTTTAGTTTTTACAAAAGAAGCATTATTCGAGGTAACAATAAGAGGACGTCAGTTCAGTGCAAGCACTACAAGATGGACCTACTATAATTTTGATGTGTCTAAATATCGACCGTTAGCAGTTTACGACACCGTTCTTTTCTTAGGCCCGTACATTATTTAGACAAGTTAGAATAGGGTGTGCACTGAACTCGTCTTAAACACAAGCTGTCATTATTAGGGCTGTCCATAAATGACGTACGCTGACAGGTGGGTGGGGGAGTTTTCGAAAACGTAAAATCAAATCTTAGCAGGCTTCTGCGTCACACTAATAATCAGTGTGTTATAAAAAGTTCTACTTGGTTAAAAGAGGACAGTGAAAAGACGGAGTACTTCGCAAAACATCTGGCAAATGTATTTCAACCAAATGACGATATCCAATCAAACATAGATACCTACCTCCAACCTACCAACCAGAGCAAGAATTCAAGAAATTCACACCCCACGAGGTTGCATCTGAAATTGTCAAACTCAACAAAAAAAAGGCACCAGGTGTTGATGAGCTATCTGCTGGTGTTATAATGCAGCTGCCAAAATAAGCTTTACTTATGATGACATATTTCTTCAACGCGTGCTTGAAATTGAGATACATGCCAAAATGCTTCAAAATTGCTCAAGCAATTATGCTGAGGAAACCAGACAAACCAGCTGAAAAAGTTACTTCGTATAGACCAATCTCAACTACTACCGACAATCTAAAAAGTCCTTGAGAAACTATTAATGAAACAGCTAAGACCACTGGTGAAAGTTTCAGATTTCCAATTCGGATTTAGGAATAAACATTCAACAATAGAGCAAATTCACAGACTAGCTTCAACGATCGAACAAGCATTTGAAAACCAAGAGTACTGTCCGGAAGTATTTTTAGATGTATCACAAGCTTTCGACAAAGTGTGGCACCAAGGACTCATCTACAAAATGAGCAAAGGCTTACCAGGCAACTTCAGCAAACTGCTTGAATCATACATAACTGACAGGAAATTCAGAGTGAAAGACGAAGAAACTTTCTCAAGATACTACCCAATAATAGCAGGAGTACCACAAGGAAGTGTATTAGCACCGCTTTTATACATCCTATACACTGCTGACATACCAGTGACAAAAAAGTCATTTATTGGCACATTTGCTGATGATACAGCAATTATGACATCTAATGAATCGCAATCAGAAGCCACCAAAGATCTACAAATGGCAATTGATAAAATAAACAAGTGGACCACTGATTGGAAAATTAAGCTCAACGAGACCAAATCCAAGCACGTCACTTATGCATTGCGTCATATAAACAGCAATCACCGTATCTTCCTAAATGGAGTTCCCATTCCACAGGCAGAGTCAGCATTGTATCTGGGACTACATCTAGATAACAGATTAAACTGGAAACACCACGTTAAACAAAAATCTCAACAAATAAAAAATAAAACTAGACAAATGTACTGGCTAATTGGATATAAGTCCAACTTAAACCTGTATTGCAAAAGATCTACAAATCGATATTTACACCAATCTGCCAAAAAAACGAAGAGAGATATCATACATACTTGCCAAAACAATTTCATTCGCATGATCACAAACGCCTACCGCCACGTGACGAACATGGAATTACCCGAGGACCTAGAAATACGATGGGTAGCAGATGTAATTCGAGAATCAGTCATTAAGCACGAGAATAGACTTTCAAATCACTCCAACATAGAAGCCATTCTTCTACTTGACATTACGAACGAAGTAAGGAGACTAAAAAGAACCAAACCGCATGAACTGACGTAATGAAGAATCAAGACAGTTCAACATTCTGGGAACCAGTCACTGGGCTGCCAACCCGGCACACGTCCAATTAAATTCTTCCCCTACAAGGGACGAATCTAATACAACTCAACAGTAGTAATAAATTAATCACAAGTTAAGGTTGTACTATTAATACCAATAAAGCTGTCTTTTGAAAAAAAAAAAACTTTTACGACAACAATGGAAACTTATTTTTCCACGGGAACAGTGTTCATGTTCACGTATGACGAAAGAAAATTACACAATTATGTATTGTGACCGATTGCCGTTTCTGAGGAGTTTTCATTTTACTTTTCAAAATAAAATTATGTATTTCCGTGAAAAAGTACTGATTTTGATGATCAGATGTGATCAGAGTCTGTTTTGTAGGAAGGTAGTGTTGAGAAAACAGACGATAGCAGACAAGGGGGAAGCACCTCGAAAATCGTAAAAAAAGCAGAAGTCATTTATGGACAACGCCCACTACACAACTAATATCGAAGCTAGATTTCTATCTCCTTTCTCATTGTAAAGCGTTTATCGTTGTATACGATCGGGTAAAGGACTTGGAAATGCTATTAAACGAAAGATTGGATTGAAGGTCAGGATCGTCTGCGAAAAAGACTATAAAGGAGCACATGGACTCATTTCTCAAATCACTCACGTTCTTACCACATTTCGATTGTTCAAGCGTGGCTTACTTATACGCGGTACAAACACATCTAATGGTATGCTTAGCAAAGCTTTCAACTCTATCATATGTTTCACTTTAGTATGAGCGGCTACAAGCTTAGGAATTCGTTCATAAAGTATGTCACACCATAGTTAGTTGACAGTTTCTGGTTTGACAGTTCATAAATTTTTTCAATCATTATTAGCGTGACTAGAGATGAGCGGGTTGCCCGAAACTTCGAAAAATCCGACCCGAGCCCGAACCCGAATATTTTTCGGGTGCATGGGTTTCGGGTTTCGAAAATTTTAATCGAGTCGGGTTCGGTCCGGGTCGGGTTTCGGGTTTTGGGTTTCGAAAAATTTTATCGGGTCGGGTCGAGTTCGGTCCGGGTCGGGTTTCGAAAAATGGTCGACCCGCTCATCTCTAAGCGTGACAGTATGAAGGGGGTCTGAAAAATGTCAGTTTTATTGTGACATACTTTAAATGTGATTATTGGAATCAAAAGTCGGTCTATTCCACATGAAAAAAAATCTAGTTATCTCTTTCTCTCGCGACTTACGGCACATGGGAAAAAAGTGACGACTCTATTAATTTTGACATTTGGAATGGACCGACTTTTGATTCCAATAGACTCAAATGTCCCCTAAAGAAACATTTCATCTACAGGGCGCACAGTAAGAGAGCAATTTCCAAAGTTTTTCCTGAAAACAACAGAATTCTTTTTATTTGTATTATGGAATTAGGAAGTCGTACAATAGCTGATACCTAAATAAGAACTCCTTTTTTCAACACCGCGAAAACCTGCGCATAAGAATAAAGTTCTTATTTAAATCTTGGTCATTGTTTGAATTTCATAGTAATCCTGGGGAATTTAAGGAGAACGAAGTTGCTGGAATCCCCGCCAGGTGCGCTGACTTCTACGTATCACTCAGGCGAATATTCACCATGAGTATATCATGACCATGACCAAGGACCATGATTTTTAAGAATTTTTACATCTCCTATTATCGCTTTATTCCAATGAAACGAAGCCCCAAACGTATCGCTTCAGTGGGGCAATATTTGGAGTGATTAGAGCGGACAAATTAACAATTCTCCATACTACAGCCTTCTTTTACAAAGTTTTCATCGCCCCCAAATCTTCGTTTTTCTGTTAGTTTCAACACTCCTATATCAAACCAATAAAATTAATCTTTAAAATCAATTTTCAGCACTAAATTTTCGTGTGTTTTCTCTTTTCTTAAACTGTTGCTAGACTAGCTGAACCGTTATTGAGTTTTGAAGGTTTGACACTCTTAAGTTTTATGAAGGAGCTTTCGATTTTGTATAAAAATTCTCCGTACAACTCTCCATTATGGTCAGGTCATTACCATCCTACAATTTACGTCTTAGGCGCACCAAAAAAATTTAAATTTTGAATAAATGAGGGGATGAACGAATGAATCAAAAATCGCATTTCAACGCTTTAAGATATGAGAAAAACGCAGAAAGGTACAAGTCAACTTTGCAACGCTGCGTCAACGTGTACATTTTTGTGCTTATTTTTTAAATTCAGAGTACACCGTCAATAGTGTCACTGATTCGCGTGAGCAATAGCACCCATCAGGATTTCGTTCTTTCTTGCAAGAGTACAAACTTCAGCTTCTCTTTTCAGCATTCCTGCGACGCGACGCCTAAATGATTTTCAGATACTCTATCGATGTCCTCAGCAGCTAATTGCAGAGGAAAATGGATTTTTTACGAATGAAAAAGTCTAAAAATCATATCCCAAAATAAGTGGGGCGTAGTATTTCTTTACATAAAGGGACAAGAATAAAAAAAATCGTTTGCGACACTGACAACTTAGCAAGAATCTAAATCAACGGAAATCGAAATCCGAGTTCTAAGGAAGTCTCTCCCCGAACCCTATTTTATGTCTTGCACCCAACAGCAAGCAGTACAAGCCGCGCTGCCCGAGTTTTAGAAACATTGAATTTGTGCTGTTCTCCATATGTTTAGTTCAGTCCGAAGTTCATTAAATTAACAGTTAGTGTATAGAAACCTCAACTTATCGTAGCACTCACGTAAATTGGAAAGAAGTAGACAATGATGCTTTATATTTTTCACATCGAAACAATACAAAAACTACAATAACATGATGAAATGGTTACAGCATCAAATCTGCAACAATAATCTTCACATCATTACATTTGCTTATCAAAATGGCACAAGTCTCATGGAGTTAAGCACTATGCAGTTGTTAGTTTTAAAGAGATTTGAACTTCGTTAGTATTTCATTACAATTCAATTATGTGAGTTTCCACTTTAACTTAATTTGATAACCTTCGTCTCTGGCTCGGCATGACTATGCCAGCACAAACATTGATGGAACATTTCTATCTCTTCTCAGAAATGTCTTTTTCGGTATGTTGTGGTGTGGTTGGAAGAAATTTGCTTCAATTGAACTTAAGGAACCTCTAAAGTTGTTTGTTACACGTTGGGTTGAACCTCTCGAATTTCTCAATTGGGTCGAATTCCTTTATCAGATAACCGCAGTGATATCAAAGAGTTTGGGCAAAGCGACTTATCGCTATATTTATAACATATACATATAGCTATAAGTTATAAGCTATATGTTTGCGTTATAAGTTATAAGTTTATGTTTTAAGTTATAAATTATTCTTAAGTTATAAGCTACAAGTTATAAGTTGTGAAACTGGTAAGTACTGTTTCAGATCAGTTTTGAAACAGATCAGTACTGATGCATATCAGTTTTAAAACTGATTGGCACTGACCCAGATCAGTGTTGAAACTGATCAGTACTGATCCGTATCAGTTTTGAAACTGATCAGTACTGATCCGTGTCAGTTTTGAAACTGATCAGTACTGATCCGTATCAGTTTTGAAACGGATCAGTACTGATCCGCATCAGTTTTGAAACTGATCAGTACTGATCCGTATCAGTTTTGAAACTGATTAGTACTGATCCCTATTAGTTTCGAAGCTGATAAGTACGTATCTGTATCATTTTTGAAATTGATCAGCACTGATCCCCATCCGTTTGAAAATTGATCTGGGACAGTACTGATCAGCTTTAAAACTAATAAAAGCTTATAACTTGTAGCTTATAAACTTTACGTTTTGAACTTATAACCTATAACGTAGACTGATAACTTATAACGTAAACACATAACTTATAGCTATATTATTATGTTATAAATTTAGCGATAAGTCGCTTTGTCGAAACTCTCTATCGTTGGTATTAAGTTTCTTATGTTATCCTTTAGGCATTCATTTGTTTCTCTATGAAAGCAGACGAACTGAAGGAAACGACCGGTCAAATAAATACGTACTGGAAATTTGGATGAGTGTGTCCGCAGAGGAGGCTCAGTGGCGGCTCCTGGAATAGGAACATCTCCATTTAAGCCAGGCTGAGGTGGTTGGGGTGGCATTCTATACGGTGGACTCGTCAATTTTGAAACAGGCACCTTACTTGTAGCATTGGCTATTTCACTGTTCAAACCTGAAATTGAAAAAATTAATATCAAAATTTGTAAAACAATTGTGAATGTCAGGGTTGTTGGCTCTCTCCTCTACGGGCTGAGATAATTATTAGGATTAAGTAGTGACAGTTGCGTAGAATGGGGTGACTTGACAGTTTCCGACATGAGAGTCAAGGGTGAATCGAGGGAGCACTGGGATAATATACAGAACAAGGATTGTGTTTTAGTGACTCGGTGGAAGAGGTTCGGTCACGCCAAAAGGATGGATAATAAAACCAGCTGAATGATGAGTAATTGCTATTTTTGGTAATTGGTAAAAGGTATTCAGGGGTATAATTTTTTTATTTATTTTTTTCGTTTAACGACCAGTTAACAGGCCAAAGCCCAATAACAAACCAGTCCCAAAATATATGATGATGATGACTGTAATTGAACATACAAAACGTATGATACTGTAACATGGAAACCAATATTTCATAAACTAAAAGTTTTTAATTTCATAAACAATTTCCTTTTCATCGGATTATAGCGGTGTTTTATCTTTAAACACCGACCTATGGACAGAAACGCAACAAAAATTTGTCATGTGGAACCGAATAGCTGAATTTTCTTTGCTAATGCACTCAAATGCACACTAGTAAGCCTGTACGTTTCACAATTGACTTATCGCATCCACACAATCGTTCCGCAAAAAAAGCAATGTCTGTTACATGTTCAATTCACTGATTTTTTGTTCTTCTACGTTCTAAAGGGCATGGTATGGTATAGTTTCTTCTTATCTCTAATTTTTTCAAGGAAATTGTTCGGAGATTTGTATTTTCCCAAAATATATTAGCTTCCGTAAAAGAGTAGCTTCTTAAAAACTCAATTTATTAGGAAAGAAAAGGTAAGACTATTTACTATGTACTTGAATATACAAACTAGATAAATTACCCAGCAGTTAAAATGACAAAGGACTTTCAACTGATATGTAGAGTCAATCAATTTTTGATCATTTTAAAAGTTTTTGTATTAATATTCAATCGCCTGAGAAATCTTAAATTCTCTGTGTCTTCCAAACCAATAAGAATCAAAGCTTTGAACCCGGTACAAAATATCATATGCATCTTTTGTTGCATCTGTGATTTAGTAGGTTACAAGTTAGGGTAGGTGCCAATATAGTGTATTATTAGACAATTTGCACCCGGTTTGTTGTATTATTATTATTTTCCACTTTTTTTTAGTCGCGGGTGGAACCGAATAGAAGAGTTTACTTACCTCACGGTACTTAAGAATCAGTAGAGATTTTTTTTATTTAAATATTTAATAATTTTCCAACTATAGTGACCTACGACATAAAATTGGCAGACCCTTTTCCTTTCAATTCTTTACTAAAACATTCTACGAGATGTAATTTACCGGAAACAGGCTGAAAAGTATTCAGTGAAAGTCAAAACATATGAAGGGACCCGTACGTACCAGAATAGATGCGGCAAACAGAGTTGATGTTACGAAAATTCTGGAACGTATTTAAGTAAATATTGCCTTAACTCTTAAGTATGTCCAATTACGTCCTCATTAAATTGGATTGGAAATTGTCAAAAGGGGAATATTGAAAAACCCGTCCGAAGCAACGGCTGAAAAAATCTTTCCAGGCCCTCAAAATAAGCCCAGAATTTAGAACCGACCTAGAGCACTTAGCAGAGATCTCTGACCCATACCTCCATGGACAAAAAAGTTCGCCTCTTTTTTCTCTACAACACTGCACAAAAAACCTCATTATCAAAGGAATATTCACGAAAAAAAAACCAAATATCGTGTTGGGTCGCTTAGCGTGAGTTGGGCCCACACTGAGGACTCTATAGCCCGAACCACTCGACAGATTTTCACTAATTTAATTTTCGTGATTTTCTGATGTCCATATTTCCCATTCAAAACCCTAAAGAGCGATTTCTGTTCTAACTTCGCAGTGATATGAGTGAAAAAGTTGCACCAACCTCCAAAAAACTACGTTTTTCACCACTTTTTCGACCGTAACTTTGAAAGTTTTCAACCGATTTTGCCTAAATTCAATCCGGTAATCGAAAAAAAAAAAAGTTTTTGAAAATCGGATAAGATTTACCCGATTTATGTAGAAAAAACACGTTGGGGCCATGTAGAGACTCAGTTTTAGGGCCCTGGCTGAGTCCAAAAGCTCAAAATCAAAAAAGTTTCTTCCAAAACTTGGAAGGCACGCCCAGACCTTTCAAACAAAAACAAAATTATGAAATCGGAAGATTTACTCGAGTTATATACAAAGGCCAAAGACCACTTAAACGGCCTTAACTCATTGGCCCTCGGCCCCTTTCAGGGAAAACAGTTTTTGAAAATCGGTTGAGTTTTACTCGAGTTATCGTGTTGACGGACGGACGGACATTTTTTTTATTGCTGATTCGTCATCTAAGGACCATGATCGGTGCTCCCACCCTACTCCCGGGTCGAATAGACCCCTTTTCGAAAAACTTCGTTCTTCGTACGGGTCTAAAAATAGTTTTCAGCAAACAAAATATTTATTTATTTATTTATTATTACGTCAACCGCTCGAACCCGAGCTTCCTGACTACATCATATTAAAAAAGTACAAAATGGTTCGGACCAAAAAATAAAATAAAAAAGACTCATTAAATCACAATAGCAAAAGTAAATTCAATAAGGAAATAGAATTAATAGATCAAATACATTTGATGTTACGCGACCAAATAACTCATTCAACATAAATATTGGGCGAGATCGGACAAATTCATGTAAAGCACAGTATCGATTCTATTTTGTTCACATAAGAAATCTCATGTGGGTATTCAAGCGTATTCCAAGTGAAATCGCACATAAGCAAAATATACACTTTTCAAAGCTCAAATGTCTGTAAACTGCCTGCATATTCGCTTCACGAATCCCAGCATGGAGTATGCTTTGGACGTAATAAAGTCTATGTGACGGTTAAATGTCAACATCTCATCCAACCATACCCCGAGATCCTGCATTTCGGTAAATCGAGACAACCTCATATTGAAAATAAATCGGGTCACGGATCCTGTAAAAAGACATCACTTTGCATTTACTCAGGTTAAGGACCAACTGATTCCGCCTACACTGAAGCACTAGAGCAACGATATCAGATTGAAGACGGATAGCATCAGAGATCGATGCAACTCTGCAAAGCAGCTTAAAGTGCTCAGCATACAATATCTTTATCGATTTGAAGATCTTAGTGACAGCATCCATAAAAAGAACAAAGAGCAGTGGACCCAAGTAACTGCCCTGAGGCACACCAGATTTGACCTTAAAGGTCAGAGACACATGTCCCATGACCTTCTCATATTGAAATCTCCCGCTAAGGTATGATTCGAGCCAACTCAGGAGAGCATGGTCGACTCCAACAATCCCTAGTTTTTGCAACAGAACTCTGTGCGACACACTGTCAAAAGCTTTTTGAAAATCCGCATATATAACGTCAAGTTTATTATTATTATTATTATTTATTTATTTCAAATCGTTATAATATTTTTACAGGTAACAGCTTACAATGGTTGTATTTAAAAAAAATATTATAATTAAAATTATAAGTTGACTACCTGATTCGATAGTTTCAATAGCTATAGAGGCGAACTCGAGTAGATTGGTCGCAGACCCTTAATAAAGCCATGATGTGCGGAAGAGATGGAGGGGGTCAACCGTTCAGTGATTAATTCGCAAACGATGGATTCGAAGAGCTTACCAAATGTCGGAAGAATCGCGACACCCCTATAATTCCTCGCGGAGCTCCTCGAAACTGACTTAAAAATCGGCTTCAAATAAGAAGTCTTTCAGCGAGACGGAAAATTTTCGATTATAGGGACAGATTATAAATCGTCCGAAGTGGAGAGGTTAAAGCATCACAACACTTCAATAGAAGCATCGGAGAAATGTCATCGGGACCACTACCTTTCGACGTATCTACAAATTTTAAGAATTCTAACATCATCTGAAAGTTAATATTTAGACCTTCACTCCCTCCTTCACTACGATTTTCATCAGAACCCAGATTCACATCCGGCGTGTCCGCCACCGCCACAATGAGTAAAACTACATTTGAGACTTTTTTTCAATGGATATTACCTCCGAGATTAACTCCTAAAATTATCAATCAAATAATTATTTGTGTGTCTGCTTTGGACGATTGATTTTAGGCAATTCCGCGATGCGAAAATGTACAAAATTGCCCTCGATTTTGGCCCCGAAGCATGAAAATGATATTTTAAAACTTTCACAAATCCATAGGTCCGCCAATTTGTTACTTCACAGAGGCTGCACGGGTCGGGAAAGTAAAGTACGTATAGGTAAGTTTATAAAAAATTCGTTGCACAGTGGACTTAATTTCTAAATATTACACGTTGACATTTCTCAATGTAAATTTGCATACACACACATGTATCAAAGTGTAACATTTAGAAATTTTCATTACACCAACTACGAATATTGTCATTTTCGCTTCCCAAATGACAACCGAAAATGAAAAAATTCACCTCTTGATTGGTAAGGGAACCGAAAATATTTTCGGTTCTCTAAATGGGAGCCGAAAATAACAGAGAACCGAAAATACTTTTTTCGGTTCTCCAAATTCAATTTAATTTGAGCTAACTTTGATCGAAGCGTATGCGTCGCTGCTTAGATTATTTACGAAATAAGGATGTGAGTTTCAGTTAGAAAAACTGCAGAAACAATTATAGCTTTTAATATCTAATTGAAAGGGCTATTTCAAAGTACACTTTCCAAAATGATAATTCTTAGAGGCATATCGCAGACATTTTTGTTTATAAGAACAACAATTCAGAAACGATATGATTTTTTAGAATGGGTAAGAATGGGCTACCGAAAAGCATTTGGAACTACTGGTCCCGAGTGTTAGGCCAAGTGGTAGACCAAGGAGAAGGTTCATAGATTCAATTAAATTAGATGTAGAAGTTAGGCGACTTTCGATGAGTGAACAAACCATCTCCTTGGCAATTCAGAGAATGTTTTGTTGAGTAAGCCCAACTGTGGAAAGTCATTCGATACTTTGTAAATCTCTACGGATTAAAGGCCACAAACTTGGAATCAATCGTTCGATGCTATTCATTACATATTACTTTTACTATGAACGTATAAACTCTTATTTGAATTATTTTGTCACAGACATGATGCTTAGACATTAACGCACCTAGAACAGTTGCGTTATGGAGTTCATTAGAAAACCAACATTTTGGCAGCAGTAATCATTTCGGTGATACTTCGATAGTCCAATCAATACCTCTAACCGAGACAAATAGATACGTCAACACTTTGTCCATCACGAACATCAGCATAAAGTCGCATGACTTGACTGAAGATCTACACTAGATGCCGAAATGTTGATCTCTTCTCCATAACACAACTGTTTTAGACGTGTTAATGTCTGAGCGTCATGTCAATGACAAAATAATTCAAATAAGAGCTTAAACGTTCATAGTAAAAGCTCGAGTAAAAGTAATACGTAATGAGTTGCATCGTACGATGGAAGGGCATGGAGGACGATATTCAAAATATCGCCTCTTTGCCAGAACAGAAATTGGCGTTTTTTCACCAAATCGTTCCAGCAATGTGTAAATGTTCTACATTTGGGATCCGAAGTTTTGTTTACCTGCCTGTGGGCACACAGTTGTTCATTTTAGAGACCTTCCCATTCCATACTCAAAATATCGCCCCTTTGCCGGAACAAAAATTGGTGTTTTTTCACCAAATCGTTCCAGCAATGTGTACATGTTCTACATTTGGGATCGGAACTTTTGTTTACCTGCCTGTGGGCACACCGTTGTTCATTTTAGAGACCTTCCCATTCCATATTCAAAATATCGTCCCTTTGCCAGAACAGAAATTAGCGTTTTTTCACCAAATCGTTCCAGCAATGTGTAAATGTTCTACATTTCGAATCGGAAGTTTTGTTTACCTGCCTGTGGGCACACCGTTGTTCATTTTAGAGACCTTCCCATTCCATAGTCAAAATATCGCCCCTTTGCAGGAACAGAAATTGGTGTTTTTTCACCAAATCGTTCCAGCAATGTGTACATGTTCTACATTTGGGATGGGAAGTTTTGTTTACCTGCCTGTGAGCACACCGTTGTTCATTTTAGAGACCTTCCCATTTCATATTCAAAATATCGCCATTTTGCTAGAACAAAAGTTAGCGTTTTTTCACCAAATCGTTCCATCAACGTGTACATGTTCTACATTTGGGATCGGAAGTCTTGTTTACCTGCCTGTGGGCACACCGTTGTTCATTTTAGAGACCTTCCCATTCCATATTCAAAATATCGCCCCTTTGCCAGAACAGAAATTGGTGTTTTTTCACCAAATCGTTCCAGCAATCTGTAAATGTTCTACATTTGGGATCGGAAGTTTTGTTTACCTGCCTGTGGGTACACCGTTGTCCATTTTAGAGACCTTCCCATTCTGGGGTTTCTACAGAAAAACTTCACACCGAAAGGTACTAATTGGTCTATAAAGTTCGATGATTATGATGCTGACTAATTTATAACTGTTGAAATGTTTTCACATTTAAATTTGCTTTTGTTTTTCTGTTAGTTTGGGAAGCGAAAATGACAATATTCGTAGTTTTTGTAATGAAAAATTACGTGAATCACAAGGGACGACGTAAAAATTTCGACCTGTGCGATTGCAGCCCTTGCCTTCGGCGCGGGCAGCAACTCTCGCACACGGTTGAAATTTTTACTTTTCGTCCCTTGTGATCCAAATAACTATTAATCCACTAAAGAATAATGTTTTGCTTAGAATAACGTTTTACCTCTATGAAAAATAATTCTCTAAAATGCACATGACTTATTTCAATATTTTGCTGGTGAGAAATTTAAAGTAGCACCAATTGTGAGAGCTTTAATTCACGTGACAATGAATAAGATGTTTGAAGGTTTGATGTATATAAACATTGGTTAATACAAGAAACAACTAGAGCTTCGTACGGGCCTCTTAGTTTCTAGTTTTATGAATATTTTAGTTTGAGCACACGACACGTTAATAAATATTTATTTAATTAGCGAGGAGCGGCATAGTTAAAAGGGCTCTTTAAGATGATTTAAAATGCGATCTGGTGAATGTGTTGCTTAATAGTTTACTTAATAAGCTAAAAATTTATGTTTTTTCAATGCATGGTTACTTTGGGTTAGGTCAATTTTTAGACCCATATAATCGCACGTAGCCAGATTATCTATAATTTTGTATTGCTTGGGAAGACCAAATTTGTTGACAAACAACACAGGAGAAAAAATTAATTTCGAAGTGACTAATCGACACCGGTGTCGAATAGCCACACAACACGCTACATGCTATTCGACACCATTGATTCATGCTTATGAGTGACACAACAAGCTCCGAGCCCTATATTTTTCGATATAAAAAGCATTATAATGTGAAATCAAGAAAAAATTGATTTGGATTAAAAGTCTGACATATCTGTTCACTTAGATTCTTCTGTGCTTATGAATTTGAGAGTGAATTCGCAAATATTTCGACCACCGTATGGAGGTGAATTACAAGAGTTTCCAGATTTGGAAACACGATGGCTTGTCCATTTTCGGTCCTTTCTGAGAAATATTAGCCAGAAAAAAGGGATCTTTTGTGATGCCTTTCAGGGTTAGAAGAAATTTTGAAAGGTCATGCTTGGACACCATGACAATTTGAATACTAATTATAAAATAAGATTTTTACAGTCAAAATCCGAGACTATTTTCGCGAAAAAATATCGCGAATTTTCGCGAATTTTTCGAAAAATTTAGCGAAATTTGCGAAAAAATCACGAAAATTCTCAAAATTTTTTCGCGAAAATAGTTTTTGATCAAAATTGAAATTTGGTCTAACTGAATGGCTTAAAACTTGGAGAAAATTTGGTCTGAGATGGGGTTCGACACTGAATAAGGTGGTTATGGTCCAAACACGGGCCTTACCACTACATCGTCTTTTGACACTACAGTTTGAGACTGTGGGGCTTTGGTCGAACAGAAAACGTTTCAGTGTTTTCTGTAGCGAACAACTTCCCTGAACGATCTTTTTCGTTAGGACTTCTACCGGCTAATCTGCGACCCTAAATAGGTTTAGAACGTAAGTACCGTACAACGGAATCGCTATTACACGGTACTCTTTAATATACGTAGTCATCAGACTTAGGAAGAGTCTCAGAGATTGGTGAGACTAACAATTTCTATAAAGATTTTTTCGATAGCACGTCATCCGGCCTAGTTTTGGCCCTAAATAGTAGAAAAAATTAAGGTCCATACTATAATATAGCTCTTACACTGTACACTACACTTAAAGAGATGGAGCTTTCATAAGTTAGGAACTTCAGCTGAGCAGTTGCCCCAGGTAGGTCAAAGAATTATGGGCTATACCATCAAACAGCTCTTACACTGTGTACAATTTAAGAGATGGAACTGTGTCGAATTAGAAAGAGTTTCAGAGTATAGTGAGACAAACACAGATTCCACAGGTCGACTTTGTGAAGCAATACCACATCGTTATACCGAACAGAGCGGATTGGCTAGGAAACTGGCCGACCTACATACCGGCTGATGGACTGGTGAGCTTTACGGATAGGTCGACAACTGAGGAAAGAGTGGGAGCCGGGATCTATTCGCGGGAACCGGCGAGCTGCGACAGTCTCCATTTGGGAAAGTTAGCGAGCGTCCTCCAAGCAGAGACGTTTGCGACGTTGATAGGAGTGATGAATTTAATTCCAGAAGAAATGATGCGTGGCAGAGCGACCATCTGCTCAGACAGTGAGTCGATGATAAAGGCGCTCGCGTCGCCTGTGACAACGTCAAAACTGGTTAAAGAGAAAGGGACCCTAAACCGATTGAGACTGAGAATTAGATTACGATCGCCTGGGTCCCTGGGCACACTGGTGTAGACGGTAATGAGAGAGCAGACGAGCTAGCCAGACAGGGTTCAGCATCTGCGATCGAGGGCCCAGAGCCCCAAATCCCGATCCCACACTCTCTGTATGAAAGGGCGGTGGAACAGTGGATGCAGGCTGAGTCCGCATAGAGTTGGTGCGTGTACGGCGGAGGAAAGCACACAAAGCTCTTCTTCCCGGCGCCTGACGAGAAGTGGGCCAAGGAGCTTCTCAGAATGGACCGTAGTGGCATTAGTAGAGTAGTGGGAACCATTACGGGTCACTGTGGATTGAACAAGCACTTGGCAAAAATGACCATTTTGACTGATCCAAGATGGGACTGCGGCTTATAGGAGGAAACGGGTGTCCACGTAATATGCGAATGCCCGCAGTTCCACCTGCTAAGGAGCATGACATTAGGTGGTTATGTGATTCGACCCTCCGATATCTTAGACCTAGGACCTATCGCCCTAGATAGGTTCTTGGTGAGAACTGGAAGGTTTTAAATGATTTACATGATGAACGGGAAGAAAACGAAGGATGAATAGATCTGTGTTTTAGGAGCCAGAAATGGCCCATCCCACCCTGATAAATCTGTATGATCTCCTACAAAGGAAAAAAATCATGGCAATCGACACCCTAAACATTTTCTGCACACATTTTTGTAAGTAACTTTTCAGCTCAGAATCACTGACAAAGAACCATTTTGCCTGAGGTACTTTACACGCTATATGTAGAAACTTTTGAAGAGCGTGCATTTGCACAAGAAGTGCGTAATTACACACATTTCAAAAGAAAATTTTTAATGAAACTTGAGGGGTAGACGACCCCCAAAAAAATGTGAGAGAGAAAATGTTTGAACCCGTACAAAGTACGTGTACGACGTTTGTAAACCAGACGAATTTAGAACCGGATTGGGTCCGGAATCCTTTAGGACGGACGTACGTAGGCGATTCGTACGTATTCGCTTGGATTAATGTTTCTAGCTCGTGACAAGACTTTTATGAGTCCTTTACCCTTCGATGAAAACGTT
>WJQU01003297.1:0-16292 GCA_029228625.1 Pseudolycoriella hygida
CTTTTCTGAGAAAAATTTTTTTTTTTGAGCAAAATTTTTTTAAAAAATAGAAAATTTTTCACATGAATTTAAAAAAAAACTTGCAAAACGGCTGATATCACAACAAAAACCTCAAAAACTTCTTAAAAGGTAACGTGTGACGCAGTCCGTAAGTCTGTTTCCAAAATTAATGATATGAGGTGGCGCTATCGCTGATAATACGCAGAAGTTTGTTTAAATGGAATTTTGTGTTTAAAGTTTTAATTTTCTAAAAAAAATTACAGTGGTTTTTACAGAACAAAGTTTTGTTGTGTTAAAAAAATTGCGTCACAAATGCCGGAACAAACGACGAAATAATTTTTCTGTACTTTCAGTTTTGCGTTGCAAAAATTTGACTTTTATTTCTTATTGCGTAGATTTAAATTTTTGCGTGTGAAAACTGAAAGTGTTGAAAAATTATTCCGCTGGTGGGTCTGGCATTTGTGACGAAATTTTTTTAACACAACAAAATTTTGTTTTATCAACTTTGAACACAAGATTCCAGATTGCAGAGAAAAAAGAGGTGAACTTTTTTGTTCATGATAGTATGGATCAAGACCACTCCTAAGTGCCCTAGGTCGGTTCTAAGATCGGGTCTAGTGCAATTTTTTTTTTCACATTTTTTCATTTTTTTTAATTTCGGGCTTTTTTTGGATTGGAGATGTTTCTTTCGCCGTTTCTTCGGACGGGTTTTTCAATATTGCCCTTTCGGCAATTTTGAATACAATTTAATGAGGACGTATTTGCACATACTTAAGAGTTAAGGCAACATTTACTTTGATACGTTCGAGCCTTTTTGTAACATCTATTCTGTTTGATTCATCTATTCTGATACGTACTGGTCCCTTGAATGTGTTTTTATTAAGTTTATTCTACAACATTTCTCTACATAGTCAAGGCTATCGGAAAAACGATCCAGATCTGTGAAATAAGAAATAATTTTTTGACTCCCTACTTTCTTCTAATGCGATAGAAAAACTGTTACAGTTGCACTAACGCAATGAAAATTACATCCGGCATAGGAAATGATACTGCCATCCCGTATCCATTGTATTTTCCGGCAATGCCAAATCTACAGAGGAAATTATCATCCTAATTTCATTTGTCTTCTTTGCATCGTCGGACTTCAATAGTATTAGATTCAATATTGTGTAATATGGTTGAAACAAATGTGGATTGCTCGCTTTCCATCATTATTATCGTAATAATCACAGTAAATACAAAATAAAATGCAAAGTTTTATGTTTCGTAGATAGGTTGAGATTTTAGTTAGTGTGAGTTTAGTTTTCAAACAGGTGGCATTAAAAGCTATAAACTGCAGATTTTGTTCGGAGAATTTATCGACAAAGCAAATAACTCACTGCACCTTCTTCAACAAAACACAAAACTAATTTATTTTGGAATAGTATGTAGACAACACATTAGTGGAAAATAAACACTGACGGTAAATTCTCCATATCAAATCTGTATTTTATTATATAGTAATCTGCAATTTAGCAGGTAAAGAAGTGAGTTTTGAGCTTTTCGAGCTTTGGGATCGACAATCTTTTAGGTTAAAATCACAACCTTATGTCTTTAGATTTATTGAAAGGTTTAATGAGCTGTACTGAACTGTGAGAACTTTGTGTGCTTTTTTACTCCTCACAATGTATGTGTGCGTGTGTGTGTGCATGATGGAGCAACATATGTATCGAATATGAATACTGCCGTCATAAGGAAAAAAACTTAGAAGCGAAGATTGCGCCGGTAAAAATTTAATTAGCGACAAAATTAAACAAAACGATCGCCGAGAATCTTTTCTTCAATTTTGTCGCTAATTTGATTTTTTTCTGCGAATTTAGTTGAAAATCTTCGCTGATTTTCTCCAAGTCCCTAATAACGATGATGGTAGAACTCAACGTAAAATTTTTCAAATTATTTTTGGAATGAAATAAAGAAAGAAATATGTGCAAATTAAGATTTATAAACAATTTACCTCGCAAAATATTCAGCGCTGTGAACTTCTTCCTTCGATTGAATACCATAACAGCCGCCTCGATATCTTGGTGTTCGTCGATTCGACAACTGGTAGTCTCTTTCATCGGTAACATTCATGACCTGCCACCAGGAACCACGCCGTTTATTCACATTTTTCGAAAGGATATCCTTTTTGACTTTCGGTTCGTTAGTATTGCTCATATAATTACTATTTTCGTTTAAGCCACTTAAAATTTGATTAAAACTACTGTTAATTATTTTATTATTATTAGTTAGGTCACTTGATTTTAAAAAACTACTGTTAACTTGAAATGTGCTATTTTTAATAATTTTTGATTTTTGATATTTGTTAACGATAACTGCATCCTGGCTGTGCAGTTGGCTTTGTGCATTTCGTTTGAATTTCGGATTAGATTTATTACGGTTACCAATCGCACCACTGCTGCCCCTTGTTCGGTCACGACTGGCTGTTGACGTTTTCATCTCACTTTCGATTTTGGCCCAACTCGATGCAAATAGTCGAACAGCCGAACGGATAAAATGTCGATCCACTTTCATATGAACGGGTCGTAAGGCCAATAATCCCACCGGAAAATCAACGAAATGATGAAAAAGAACATAAGAAGACGTATCGTTTGATGGCTTATTATTCGATTTTCTTTTCGATTTCACATCAATATCTAAATTGTTATTGTTATTGTCAACCAGATAGTCGTCTAGGTTTAGATCGGAATTGAAATTGTTACTAAAAAAATTGCCAATACTTTCATTGCTTTTCTGGTTTAGACTATCGTCGATTTCGATATCACGTTTTCTTTTATCGATAGTTGTTCTGATCTCCTCGTTCAAATTCATATTCAAATTCAATGCAATTCGATTGAACGATTTATCCGAATTGTCAGCGGCCTTACGACGCGGACTCAATTCATCGAAATCCATTTTACGTTCTAGCAATTCCCTAATACGATCATACGTTGAATCACTTCCGGTATCGGTCTTTTTCGACGAATATTCACTACGATCTAGTAAATCTTTTGTGTCCTTAATTACATCTGAAATATCGTGATAAGCGGCGTTATAGAATTCCGTTGTAGAACTGGTGTCGGCCCATATCCAAATGAAGTGTCCCCCAATCATATTGAGTCTTTTCGCCTCATGCATCACCTTTCTGGCCACATCAATGTTACATAGAAGTAGTACAACACCTCGAGTGGATCTGGATATTTGTGCTAGTTGTCTGAAAGGTCATTTGACGGTTTTAAAAAAAATGATGAATTTATGAACTCTAGTCCCAATTACCGGAAAATGTGATCATCATTCGCTGGTAATGGTAATATTGTCGGCACTAGAGGTACTTCTTTTAATGGACCTCCATTGCGTCTCGCTAGCACCATAGTGGAATACACATCGGATAAAATAAAAAACGAATGCCAATGAGTCTGGAAGCAGATGCTTTTTGTAGTTTTTGAGTTTGTTAATTTATCATAAAATTACCTGCAAAAATAACGCCCTAATCGCTTCTAATATTTCGTGTGACGATGGTTGGAGTATTGCTTGGAAAGGGGACGACAACTGAAAAAATTACGCATCATTAGTCAGGGGGAACACATGGATGGGAAAGGCCGACAGGTAGTGTGTGGAGACTTTAATGTAGACCTGATGAAGTATGGAACATATCAGACGAAATAAAGACAACTGGTTGAATCATATGGAATGAAACAATACGTCAAGAAGGCAACTACAATTACAGACAATTCCCGTCCTGTCATGGCGAATCTGCTGGTGGAAGCAGAAGTGATGGATACGGATAAGATATCTGACCACTCCACTCTGGAGATAACAGTGAAAGGCTTAGTGAACGAGACAGAAAAGCCAAAAACAGTGTAGAAGTTGGGTAACTACGATCCTTATGTGTTACGGCATAAATTGAGTGAATCGGACTGGGTGAGGTTAGAGACTGACGAAATGGATTTGAACAAAAGAGCGGACATGATATGTGAACGATTGAAACCGGCAATGGAAACATTTGTGAATGTGGTTAAAATGAACAAACGAAATCTCAACAAATGGTTTGACAACGCGCTCATGGAAATGAAATCGAAAAAGGAGAGAGCATACTCAACTGCTGTATTGGAACCAACACACAACAACTGGAGGAAATATCAAAACGTGAGAAATAAATTTCAGTCAGCTATTAGAAAAAAGAGACAGAACTACATTGAAAGTAAGCTGCAGAAAGCCACAGGTGACACTAAAGAGACGTGGAAAATATTGAAGAAGCTACTGAACGGTAAAAAACAAGGCGATATCTGTGATATTGAAATTGAAGGTTCAAACACTAGAAGCAACGAGGAGCTAGCGAAGAAGTTAAATGAATACTACGTAAGAAGCGTTGTGGAAATAAACAGTAGCATCGAGACCAGTACCTCCTTGGGA
This sequence comes from Pseudolycoriella hygida, assembly GCA_029228625.1. Taxonomy (NCBI): domain Eukaryota; kingdom Metazoa; phylum Arthropoda; class Insecta; order Diptera; family Sciaridae; genus Pseudolycoriella; species Pseudolycoriella hygida. The sequence continues at coordinate 4,432 of WJQU01003297.1, forward strand.
GATCCTCAACCTACGACGTCAGCAGTTTTTGAGTTTCAATCCGAAGATAGTGAGTACCTTTTAGTTTATCTGATACAAAAGAAAAATAAGAAGGACGGAGAACTCATAAGCCCTTGAATTCTGCTGGATGCATGACCGATTATTGCAGGTGCCGTATGTCGAATAGCCAATCAATCCTTAACTCAAACAATATCTGACAAGTGGAAAGTCGCAACGGTGGTACCTGTACCTAAAGTGGCTAGACCTATAAAGGCAGTTCATTTCCGCCCGATTAATACGCTGCCTACACTTGAAAAACTCGTTGAAACGATAGTAAAGCTTCAGCTGATTGAATTCATTGAAAACAGCGACCTTCTCATAAAATTCCAGTAAGCGTATAGAGAACGCCACTCCTGCGATTACACACTCAATGTTGTTCTAGCGAATTGGAGTGGCGAAACTTGACAGTATTCTTGGACCTGAAACGCGCCTTCGAAACAATAGATCGGAAGAAGCTTATCACGAAACTTAAAGCATAAGGCTTCTCAACGAATGTTATTCAGTAGTTCGAAGGATACTTACACAACAGAAGCCAAATAACGAGAGTGAACGGATGCACTTCCAATGCAGTGACGACCTAGGCGTGCCACAGAGATCGGTTTTGGGAACGATTTTGTTCATACTTTACATAAATGACATGCCTTCCCAACTAAAAAACTCTTTTATCAACCTATTTGCGAATGACACTCTAATATACATCTTTGGGAAAAACATCGATGCGATGAGAGACAAGCTAAACAGTGATTTGGAAAGAATTAATCAATGGTTGAAGCGGAACAAATTGAAGTTGAATGTTAGTAAGACGAAAGTTATGGTGATAAATGGAACGGCGACGAATGCGGCATTGAATTCAATAATAATGGACGACGAAGTGATTGGAATTGTACGGGAGTGATTCTGGACGAAAATCTAAACTTCAAGTCACACGTAAATTAGGTATGCAAAAAAGTAGCTAAAAAAGTAGGTGTGTTGGCACGGCTAAATAGATATAACGCTTGGCGCTCGTATAAGCATTTACAAATCGATAATCGCCCCACACTTCGATTACTGCTCGTCGATATTATATCTATGTGATGAAAAATTATTTGATCGGCTACAGAAGCTACAGAATCGAGCAATGAGAGCAATTCTACGATGCAAAAGACTCACACCCATTACCAAAATGCTGGAGACATTGGACATGTCATCGGTTAAACAAAGAGTTCAGGAGACGACTACGTACCTAAACGAACTGGTGACGTGTAATTCAGATGTTCATCAGTATCCGACGAGATCAAGAGAGAAAATACAAGATACAAGAAATATAAAAATTTCACCTGCGGCGCACCATGGCGCCAATGTTTTTTAGGAACGTCTAATTTCTTCATTTACCGTTACTACCTTCTACCGTATATATTTTCTGTCTCATCCGTTCTAAAAATCTAAAGTTTCTTCTAGTATCCTCTCATCTACACTAAAAATACCAATTGTTAGTTCCACATTGTTGATTGTTAACTGAACAATTTTAGACAGTTAAATCAATAAGCCACGGAAAGTTGACGGTCCTTTTGTTTTAAGTTTACTCTTGATGGACTTATGATTGTAGAAAAAGGAAGCACTAAAAATGTTTAAATAAACCTTTCTAGACAAACGACAGAAGATTAGTCAGGCAGAATATCTAATTTGTAAATTTACTGAATCTTGGGGGTCTCAACCTCTGAGTGAGTGAGTGAGGAGACTTTCGGGCCCAGTATTCCTACAGACATCGTCTGCTGTGACATCATCATACTGAAAACAAAAGCTCAACAGGAATTGAGTTTGTGATATTTCTGTAAAAAAAAAAATTCGCTCGCTCCGCTCGCGACTCTTCTACTAAAATAACCCTAACATATCGCAACGGAGTTCTTACTTGCGCATATCAAATTCAATTTATGTTTATAGGAAGAGTTTTGAATAATATACCAATAGTAGCTCGTATGTTAGGGCGGTCAGAAAAAAATTGCAAAGGGCGTTTTAAACGTTAGTCTCGGACTGGCTCAGGTAAAAGGAATGAAAGGAAGCGAAATGTTTCCAATCTAAGAATGAAAAACTTTACCTTCACTGCATTTATCAACTACTACAATATTAATGTTCTGCATCTTTCAATCGCACATCTCTTTCAAAAAATCTCTTGAATTCTTCATGGGTGCTTGAGCACCCCCTAGAGCAGTGTCCTAGCTACGGCCCTGCGTTTGCCACATCTATTCTGTTTGCAACATCTATTCTGATACATACGATTAGAGGTGAGTGGGCCGCCCAAAACTCAACTAAAAACCCGACTCGACCTGAACTTGAATCAATTTGTCGGGTCGGGTCGGGTTTTTGAATTTATTTTTTTTGGGTCGGGTTCACTCAATTATCTTCCCAAAATTGAATTTAAAAAACATCTCAAATAAATCTTTTTAAAAAAAGTTCGGATTCGGGTTAGGATCGGGTCGGGTTTGAGTTTTTTTTGTTTCGGATCGGGTTCGGTACGGGTCGGGTTTGAATTTTTATTTTGGTTCGAGTTCGGCTCAAGTTCCATTTGGAAAAAAGGTCGACCCGCACAATCTCTAATTTCAATCCAATATACAGTTACTCGTAGAAAATGGTGTGTGTCACCACAACATATAGTAAAGTCTCTGAAATCACCAATGTCTTCCCACAGAATTAGAAACATCGAATTGGTTCTATCATTGGTTTCATGATTATTTCGAACGCAAAAGACGGAAGCAATTTTTCGAATTGTTATAATCCCCAAGATGAATGTCTTACGGTTCAGTTAAGAAATACACTAACAGAAGAATATCGATTTGCAATATCAGTTTTATAGGAGAATCGAAGGTCACATAACCATAAATTTTACTTCAGGTCGTATGGAAAGGCAAAGCACGCCCATTATTTCCTAATCTGGTGGTTTTGTGTTTTTTTTTTCAAAATAGTTCTTCGGTATGGATATGTGTTTTTTTCCATAAATCTCATGTACGACATAAATTTACAGAAAAAAGGCGTCAATAGAAGAGTATAAAAATTACTACGATGAACAACTTGACATCATTTTTCTAAAGATCTGCATAACAATTTCGTATTTACATCTCACGACATTAATGTCGACAGATATATAAACCGTACGTAACAGCGGAGGACGTAGAAAAGTTAACTGTGAGGGATGGGACTTTTCATGGACGGAAAATATCGATAAATTATCATCAAAACCATTATTCAATTATCGATAAATTGAGTGAATCAAACCTTTCAGAGCAAAAATGTAAACTGTCAAATTTGCGATGTCTTTTTTAGAACCGATTCCTGCGTAAATTACAAATTATTGAAAATTTTAGCTCATGTACTGTGAGAAGATGATTTTCAAAAAAATAATAGATGAATCAGAATTCAAAAAGTTTGAGTGTGAAGCTCGAAAGCTCCTTTAAAAAATCATCGCATTCCAAGTTCATTTGCGATGTTTTTTCAAAGCAAATTTGTACCTTCATACCTAAACTTTTTGAATTCTGGTTCATCTATTATATGCGTAAGAGTCATCTTCTCACAGTACATGAGCTACAATTTTGAATAATTTGTGATTTACGCAGTGTTCTAGTCTTAAAAAACATCGCAAGTTTGACAGCTCACGTTTTTGCAACGTGCTCTTCAGTCGGCTCAACATTTAAAACTTTTGATGTACATGGCCTGGCACAAAACTATGGGTCTGTTGATTAATTATCGATATCGATAACTTTAAGTTATCAACAAATGGCTCATTCCATCGGTACCAACACCTGGGTAACGAATTTCATCTCCTTCAATCTTTCAATGTAATTTATACTAACATGAAACAATACACATTCATTCCCCAGGCGACATGGTATGGGTTACCAAAGGAATTAGGCAAATACAGTCTGGGTTTTACAAATGATAGCATAGCGATCAGAAATCCCCACCTGCCCGGCTCGAATCGGCTTAAGACTTTTTTTTACCAACTCGAGCCCAATTTATAGATTTAATGTTATGTTGCAGTAGCCAAGTCGGGGAAGGCAGGCTAGTGCCAAGAAGTTATATTATGGAAGTTTGAATCTAGTATCTAGTACATTACGGCGCAAAACTTTTTGATTTGGCACCAGGCCGCCCTCTATGTGACCTTGAACAATGAAAAAGAAGGCAGCCTGGTGCCAAAAATTGAAGAATATCACTATGACGGCATTGACGAATGATTCACAACGCATCAATTTTTATCTTGGCACCAGGCTGCCTTCTTGAGCTATGCTCGTTTAAATGTAGAAGACAGCGGCAGCCCGGTAGCAAGATAAAAATTGATGCGTTGTGAATCATTCGTCAATGCCGTCATAGTGATATGCTTAAATTTTTGGCACCAGGCTTCCTACTCTGTGCCGTCGAACCATGATAAAGTACGCAGCCTGGTGTCAAATTGAAAATAATTTTTCCAAAGAGTACTTGCTATTGGCTTTAACATTGCCCTACATCATTTTTTGATCCCAGACTTCTTAGCCGAAAATGCAGTCTTCCACTTGTTGCTACTTTTTGAAGGCTGCGTACTTCGGATTCAAGATGCAGTAGTTTCATGCACTACAGGACGGAACATTCTAGTGTATGAAAGAACTATAATTGCTGAATGTATTGGAGATTCTCAGTAAAACTGTAACAAAGTGCGCCTCATATGTGGAACTTCACCTGACAAATTTATGTACTTGAGCCGACTTTTAAGCTTGAATCGGGAAATCATTTTGCAATCAAAAGGAAATCTTCAAAAAAAAACTTCAAATTCTCAGAAAACCCATAAAAATGAAATATTTCATAATTTCGATAATAAATTAAGGCAACAATTGGCAATAATTGGTAATTACTGATTATCAGTTTTATGCATTTATTTAATGCGATATAAATGTAAGTCAAAGATACGAAATTTCCTGACGAAGTGCATAAGATTACAGACCCACAATTTTTCGTCGCTTGACATACTATGAGATTCGTTATGAAGTTTTGTATACTTTGACATAAGCCGCCGCCGCACAATTATCACTCACCCATTTTACATGAAAAAATATCAAAAGAATTTTTCTTGTCAGCTCACCTCGCGATTTCCATCTTTTAAATTTGCTGTTCCACCTTTCGCCCACAGAACTGGAATCTTCATGGAATGTCCAGCCAGGGCTAGGGCACGAGGAGCCTGTCCATCTCCAATGACAATCATACCAGCTAATGGTTGCGCGTCGATACGATGGCACAACGACATCAGAACATTTGCCGAAAATCTAAATCGAAAAATATTTTTAATGAACCATTGAAATATTGGTATATAATAAAGTAGCGATAGTATACTCAAACTCCAATCACCGATTCGAAATCACCTATGACTGAATCATGGGTGATTCCTGGGTGAATCATCGGTTATGCCCCTGTGAATCATCAGTAATTTTCCGGTAAATCATCGGTGATTCTCCGATGAATCATTTGTGATTCTCCGGTGAAACATCGGTGATTCTCCAATGAATCATCGATGATTCCCTTGTGAATCATCGGTGATTCCCTTGTGAATCATCGGTGATTCCCTTGTGAATCATCGGTGATTCCCTTGTGAATCATCGGTGATTCCCTTGTGAATCATCGATGATTCCCTTGTGAATAATCGGTGATTCCCTTGTGAATCATCGGTGATTCCCTTGTGAATCATCGGTGACGGTGATTCCTTCGTGAATAATGAGTGATCACACTTAATCATCAGTGATTCATTGGTGAATCATCAGCGATTTCCCAGTGAATCATTGGTGACTCCCCGATGAATCATCGGTAAGTGCCCGGTGAACGTGACAGACGGACGGATGGATGGAAAGAAAGCGTCACTAGTTAATAAATAAACAACAAGTCGCAGAAAGAACATTACCTTCCATGAGATGGTAAATCGACGTATAACGGCCGTAATGGTGGTCCTTGTGGACTGGTGAATGGATGACCCATATCAAGCAACGCTCTGGCTAAAGTTCGTCCCCACATTTTCGCTCCACCAGCAACGGCAACAACGAAATAAACCGAATCGGCTCGTTGAGGGAATTCCGGCAAAACACCCAAATTATCAGTGGGAGGTGTGATACCAATCAAATTTTGTGGTATAGGTAGATAGACGTCATCGGGTTCATCATTTTTGTTCGAATCAAAATTTTCGGTAAAACCATCGGACACATCCTCAGCAGCCAAAATAAATCGTGTAAACGTTGAGTATTCCAGCAAAATGAACAAAAGGAATATGTTTGAATGTGGTGACATCTTAAACGTCCTAAGAATCGCCGGCTAATTTAATTATTTCATTATTGCTAAATGTCTAGCATCCCTCATTGTCTCAACTCGTAGTGGATATCAAAAATTTGTTCATCTTTGTTGTGGTTACTTGGTGTTGATGTTCTTGTTATCGTATGCTGTTACTGCTCTTTACACTTTGTTTTCGGTTATGTAAAAGTATCATAAATCATATCGGACAGTTAGTCGACCATTATCCATTATTTTATACAAAATTAACTTCTTTTTTGCCGAAGTCATTGTATTTGCAACTTCTTCTTTTTTTCCTTTTACGTACACATCATGTGCTTGGAGATTACATTTATTTTTCAATTCTTGGTTTCATTGTCTATTTTTCCCTTGGTTTCGAATATGTTGCCTGGGCGAGTATTATAAGAACATACCATCAATGTAGTGAGACATCTGGCACGGTGATTCTCGAAACCATATTTTGGTATGAACTTTGGCTGAGTTTTCCGTTGAATTGTCTATAAAAGATAAAAGTGACAGTTGCTACTACATTTTATTTGAATTGACTTTAGAGTTAAGGTTTTCGGATTTTAACATCAATCAAAGTTGAAAAAGTCTGACATGTGACGTAGGAAAATCTTTTTGAGCATGATGTGAAAGTGCGTACATACAATACACCCTTTGATGAACGTAACATACGTGTAACTGAATAATTGAATAATATAGAATATCCGCCAGTCAAGTTGGTACCCTTTTAATTTAACTTTTTACCTTTTCAGTGTTAAGTCATGTATACAACTTGTCTTGTCTTGTAGTTTAAAATTGAAATGAATATTGTGTGTGCTAACGTAACGTGTGTAACGTATTGACGTAAATAATTTGCCACATTCATCGACTCTTGTCTTGACGAAATTTTTACTTTTTTGCATTGTTTTCGTACCACGTGACTAATCCTAATACGGCGTCGGATTATTTCGAAGCACACAAAATTTCACATAATTCCATTACTGATACGCCAGTACATGAGAGAACATAGCACATGAAAAGTGAACGAGACCCAACGCTCTCTTTCTCGAGCTCTCTCATTTCAACGACCCAAAGCTCTCTGTTGGGAGCTTCCTCATATTAAATAAAAAAACTGGCGCTCGCTGGGATTGAACTCGAGTCCCCTCATAGCTGGCATAGGCAGACTGTCAGAAAAAAATTTTTCCATAAGGATCAGGCCACCTTCCCACGATAAAGCTTCTGGAATTTTCTGGATTCGAACGAATGTAGTGAGACATGAGTATGATGTTGCCTACGGGTAGCTCCAGAGCAAAGTGGTGTTTCCATAGAGAAAGTTCCAGAAGCTGTATCGTGGGAAGACAGTCGGACCCTGATGAAAAAATTTTTTTCTGACAGTTTGTCTTTTCAAGCTATCAAACGAGTGTAGTTAGACATGAGGATGAGGCTGCCTTAATATTCATAGCATAAAAAATAATAGATTGCAGTGGGGGGTGCGGAAGTAAGTCATTACATGAGGGATCAATTTTGTGAAATGAGCCAAACTCAAGAGTGTGTTTTTAAGCAAAAAGCTCTGAAAATTGTTTTTTGACGAGTGCAGAGTTTGTATCCCGAGCCGAAGGCGAGGTATACAACTACATGAGTCAAAAAAACGTTTTTAAAGCGAGTTGCTTAAAAATACACGAATGAGTTTGCGAGTGTTACGAAATGATCATGAATGGATGACTTACTAAGCACTCCCCACTGTATGCTATTTTAATCGGTGTCCCATCCGCGTCATTACATGCAGATATACATGCAATGAGAAGTTTCCCTAACATACATGTAATGAATAATTTCCTTGGGGTGCACATATACATGTGAGAACAAGTTTTCGGTGGGACATCGATTAAAATAATTGGCACTACCAGCGTGAATTTAAATACTGTACATTAATTGCTGTACATAATGCACACAAGAATTATACGTGAGGGGACCCGAGTTCAATCCCAGCGAGAGGCAGTTTTTTTATTTAATATAAGGAAGCTCCCAAGAGAGAGCTGTGGGTCGTTGATATGACAAAGCTCGAAAGAGAGCGCTCTGGATCTCGTTCACTTTTCATGTGCTGGGTTTTCTCATGTGCTGGTGTACCAGTAATATAATTTCATAATATCGTCATATGAATACTATGTTTGGAAATATCCATTCTCTCACTCTCAATTTTTGTATGGAGAGAAACTTAGTATTCACATCTCAATATGTAAAAATGATGTGCTTTAGTTTATGAACTTGATAATGAAATTTCGTATACTTTGATTTCACACTTCACACCATCAGGTAACACTATTAAAAATGAGTGATAGCATTGTTTTCTACGCTGAGATCATGATATGCGTTTAGCTTGGCCAAGGCTCAACGTTGAGTGTGCGAGGAAGGAGTTGAGTGAGATTCAGATTCTGGTATGCCTTTGCATCACTGGAGCTATACAGACCACGGCGACCGCTGCCACTGTTGGCTGTACCACCTCTGGACCTGGTCCTCATCTTTTCAGATATTAGGGAAGTGATCAGGACACTCGTCTGAACGATGTGGGTTCGAGCAATCGGATCACGCTGGTTTGGGTACCCGGGCACTCTGGTGTGGAGGGTAACGAAAGGGCGGATGAACTTGCAAGAATGGGGTCCCCGACTATATCAATGGGAGCCGAACCCTACCTGCCAATACCCAAGTCGTTGTGTGCGCAAGCGCTAAATAACTGGGTGCGGCGAGAACACGTGGAGCGATGGGAGGAATATGACGGAGCTCACACGGAGCGCTTCTTCGTGAGGCCTGACGAGAAATGGGCTAATGATTTGCTAGTGATGGACCGGTGTCGCATTAGGAGGGTTGTGGGAGCGATCACTGGACATTGCGGATTGAATCGGCACATGTACAAGTTCAAGCTTTCGGGAATAACCGAACTCAATTTGTGAATGCCCCAAGTACATTCAGCAGAGGCGTAAGATCTTCGGTGAATATTTCGTGGGACCATCCCAAAACACTAATCTGGGACCTTCCACACTTGACAGATTTTTGGTAGCGACAGGAAGGCTTGCGTGAAGATTTAAATGATGAGCAAGAAGGAAACAAAGGATCCTAGGCGATCGTCCCAAACTGATAAATCTAAAAAAAATAGCTTGAGTTTTTCGCACTGACAGCAGTGCGACTCAAGATTTATACGATTAGCTGTAACCGCAAGTATAACACGAAAATTATTTTGACAGTTGGCGCGGTTGTCTATGCGTGAACTTCCTTGTTGTGCGACATGGTGGCGCTTAGATCTGGTCGATGCAATTCCACTGTCTGTAGCGCCGTCTATGTATCCGATGTATCCTTCTAGCTGGATGCAGAATTTGAAAATTTGTGCCAAAAAGAAAATGTACTTTCTTTCTCTAGTTTTATAAACGTAATTTGACGTTATATTTAACTTTTCGAAGGAACTATGGGCGAATCAGCAGTAAATACAAAAGTATTAACTTCATTTTACTTATGATTCACTAATATACTTTAGCGCATGTTTTGAAATTTTGGCCCTTATGCGATGTAAAACTTAAGTCCAGAGTCCAGACGTCGGTAGGTGGCGCCATCCTTTCCAACATAGAACAACTTACTCTTCTTATACCTATGTGCGTTGTATCTGCTATCATCTCTCTGTTGGTAAGGCAATAGATTTCCGTACATAAATGGCGTGACCCTTTTCACTCATAACTATAAAAATTCTTATTACATTGCTATCTACTTTACCAGCTTTTTATAGAAAAAAATATAAAATTTTCGTTTTTCTCTTAAAGTTTTAGAAAGTTGCATGGAGGAAGACAAAGAAACGAACATTAAAAACATTTATAATCCCACATAAACACATGGACTGAATTTATTTACCGTGAAGACAGTCCTTATGTTGAGTAGTAAACCGTCAAAACAAAAAAGAAATCGCGAGCCTACACAAAGCTTTGAAGGGTTTTATACGAAAGTTTTTTATCTGCAAATAACTGTTCCTTTGTTAAGGATTTCCTTTGAGGGTCTTCAATCTTTTAGTTTTCAATATGTGAAAAACAAAGTAAAACTCTTTTTTGCATAGCAGATTAAGGTTAAAAAGAGATGTTATAGCATTCAAGTTACTTGCAAAGCATTCTAGTTCGATTGACCGATTTCGAAATTCATAAATAAATGCGCCGTAAAATAGTGTGCTTGTCAGCTTATGCACTGCATCATGAAATTTCATATACTTAGATTAGGCCGATGTACTGTCAATTTACTCGAGTATTTATCAGTGACTGACAATAGGTAGATGCTATTCTCACCGAGGTATGAAGCGGTAGTATTATTATAGAGCTGTCGCAGAGGCGATTAATTTGCTAATTATATCGGTAACCCATTCATTGTCGCTACTATGGCTACCATGTCACCTGGGAAACGAATGTTTTTTGTCTTATGTTAATATTAATCACATTGAAAGAGTGAAAGAGATGAAATTCGTTACCTAGGTGACGGTACCGACGGAATTAGCCAGTTTCATTATTATTATATTCAGTATTCATCCCAACATGAGGCGCCTTTCAAATTCATCGATTGCTAGATAAATGAATCTCATCTCGCCTTTACAACCTCTACAAAAACGACACAGTGCGAATAGTCGTTTAGTAACTTCATTTATATTATTTGTTGAGAAAATGGTTCTATGATCATCCGTATTCAGATTTGAAAGTAGAGGATGGCGCCACCGACAGAAGACTTTAGCTTCATTTCCATTCGTATTAGGAAAATGTATGGATGGCGCCACCGAAACTATTTGCATCACCTAAAGTTGAGACCGATTCAAGCCACAAACCTATTAGGGGAAAAAATTGATACCAGAAACTCCAGGCTTTGTATTTCACTCAATAGCATCAGATTTCATCAGGCAACATTCCTGCTTTTGATGAATAGCGACATCTACCTTTTTCATACATTCATATGATTCAACACAAAAGCTGAGCCCTTTTTATCCAGTAGCGTCACCATTGTTTCATTGATAAATGGACGCACTTACGCTATAAGGTTGTAACCCACATAATTTGCTGTCACGTTTTATCGCACAAATGTCAAATTTAAAACTGAGATAGCATATCTATGTGGCTTACAACCTTATAGCGTAAGTGCGTTCAAATACGGTTCAGTAGAAAACGAATGACACCATCTATCTCCGATCTAATTTGGAACCCTAAGTCTTGAACTTACGTTGATTTCTTTGATTTTGTAAAGTGTGCAAAGAGCAGGCCTCCCACTACTTTTCATCGTGTTCAAAATTCGGACATTTTGCCTGAAAATTTCGGGTATTTTATCTGAAAATTTCGGACATTCGTTCTCTGAAGAGTCCAATTTTTTGAAAGCGATAATTCGACCCACCGACCGTCAGGCAAAAAGGGTCAAATTTCACCCCAATTTGTTTGGACCGCCACGTTTTACTGTAACCTCTAAGCATAATGAATTTTTAAACGGCTTCAACAGTACAATGAAGATACACCTTAACTACACCTGAGATTGTTTCTAAAATTGCGTGTTGTTTTCAA
>WJQU01003299.1:0-25930 GCA_029228625.1 Pseudolycoriella hygida
TGGATTGTATCCACCACCACCAGACTACAATTCATGTATTGCCCAAATTCCCCTCGCTCCATCGGAGTCCATGGAACCGATGCAAATATTTCTGCGGACAGTAGAAAATGTGGAAACTTTATACTTCAAGTCTATCACACCTCTAACTTTCATATCAAGACCAACAATGACACAAGTACGTGATAGTAGAGAAAAAACGATTCTTTCCATTATGCTGGGAAATACAGTAGGTGGAGGTCAGAACAATCGTTTCGTTGGATGTACTCAAATAATGAATGCGAAAGGAGAAACGTTGTTTGTAGTAAGCGGATCGAATGGTAGTAAGGTAAAACAAAAAAATTGTTTTCCAACAATTTAACGGAACTGTGGAATTTATTTACAGACATTAAGTTGTGGAGATCAAATATTGGGTGTTCTGGAAGATAAGACATTTGGTGAGGCGAGATTGACTGCCCGAAATGCCATTGGAGATGTTATATTCCAGGGTGTTGCGGATAACGGTTGCGGAACCGAATTTTGTTGCTGTTGCTGTCTTTCGAATCCATCCGTATTGAACTTCGAAGCCAATGGCGTACCTATTGCTCGGTTCCAAAGATCTAACAGCAATACAGGAGGCAATGAATTGCTTTTATACAACGCCCAATCGATGGATCCGCACATAAAGGCTTTGATCATATATGCCGGTTACTTAGCTGTAAGACTCAACATTCCAAAATGCGTCTCAAACTGTTTCAATTCCCGCACTCTCTTTTCGTTTTTAGTATCTGAGTTTTGTGGTAGATTCGCCATGCGGACCAGTTGGAGATCGGGGACTATACAAAAGATTTTGTGGCTGTATTTTTATAGTTGCTTTAGTTTTGATGAGTCTTCCGCTGTTGGTGCTATTGCGATAACGAATTGTGTTCAAACGTTACATTCGTCCAATATTTGATGGAATCTCTGCCTTAAATGCATTTATTTTATAAATACTCAGGTGCTAAACAATCCTGTTTTATTTATCCTCCTCCTCACAATCATCGAATTTTCATTATTTATATTAAAGACTTTTCGGTAAGACGTCTCTACGATGGTATCATAGAAGCAGCCGAATCAGCTTCTAGTGAGATTGTTTGATTGATGGCCTTTGGTACAGCGGTGCACAATAAGAATGTCCCGCTTATTGGTATTTTCTCGTTTTCTGAATCCACATTATCTGAACCATTTTACTATCCACATTGGTTTCGTCATGTAGCTTGACAACTTTTTGTTTTGACTAATTGTTCAAGGAGTTCAAAAATGCGGTAAGTCGCTTCGGTTAAGATTCTCGGGTGTAACAACACTATTATTGTTAAGTTATTAACTAAAATCACACTGCAGTAATCCTGAATAATAAACCGAAAAAATTACATTTAAATGACTGGAGGATGATATGAAAATGCAAAATAGCGAAGCAAAAAATGGGGGGGTCCGGCATTTGTGACGATTTTTTTTAAACAAAAGTGAAAATATTTCAAAAGAATTTTTTGCGTTCCGAAGCTGTAAGCGTCACCCAAATTGATATCAGTTGTTTTGGAAGAAGAGACAAGTACTTGCGTCACGTTTCCCTTTTAAAAAGGATTTTTGTTGTGATATCAGTTGTTTTGGAAGAAAAGGGGAAACAAATTTTGATGAAAAAATTTCCGGCGAAAAAAAATTTCCGCCGAAAAAAAAAATCCGGCGAAAAAAAATTTCCGGTGAAAAAATTTCCGGCGTAGAATGCCCACCCGAAGGTCCCTGCAAGTGAAAAAAGTCAAAACTAATTTTTTGCACGTGTGTGGACTTGCGTCACGGGCGCATTGCTACCGCGCGCCCATGATATGCTGCAATGAACACGTCAACTCAGAAAACAACACCTGCGACTTGATTGAGTCATGCATTGATCGGGTTTTCCCCACGAAACCGATGTTATTTCTTTTCATAGCTGAATTTAGGAACTTACATAGAACTAGTCCCCTTTCTAGTGACGCTTTCATAGGTGAATTTGCGAATCGATGTAGAACTAGTGCCTGAAATTAAGCTTTAATTAAACATCAAACTAATTCTTTACTACAGTAGCCGCAGCGGTGGCACCATAATACATTTTCATAGCTTAGTATGGTTCAACAGTTCAACATGGTCAATAAATGAACCACCTCACAATCTGCCACATCTAGACTTCCAAAAATATTAACAAAAATGAAGAGCTTCTGTTAATAGATTGCGGTGTTTTTCAATGTATAAAAGCCAGCGCTGAAAGTTCAAAAATTGTATTTGTTCTGTGTCTGGCGCTTATATACATAAAGTCCTGCAAGACATAGGTGTACTGATGAAATCACATACTTTGTTTGGTATGTGAGGGGGTGATACGCCGAAATCAGCATGTTTTGCTTTGTTTCGTTGGATTGGGCTCTAGGACCGATTATCCCCAGTCAAAATATCCCCGGACAAAATGTTTCCATACAAAATATCCCACAAAAAACGGACAAAATATCCCCAGATGAAATATCTACTCAGAAATGGTGAATATAGGTAGGTTGATGAACATAGGTAGGTATTATTAACTAGAAATTATATTGTGTGTTGGGGGGGCTCTACCCCCCCCCCCCCACCCCCTCGCCTGCGGCAGGCTTTTGTAAGCCTTGTAGGCAGCCTTATGTTTAATGGGGCGCTACCCCAAACCCCACTAGGGACTCCGCCCCTTAGACCCCGCAACGGGGGAATTTCCCCACTCGACCCCGCTTTTTTTGTTGTTTATTTCAGGCGATATTTTGACCTTTTTTTTTAATGGAAAAATTGTGGTTATTATGTCCGGGGATATTTTGTCCACAGGGATATTTTGGTTGGGGATATTTTTAGTTAGATTGTATTTCCTTAAACGGTTCAACAGTGTTGAATCAACACCTAAGTGTGGTAAAAAATGTTTTTTCGGTGGTCGGTGAAACTTTTTCGCAAATATCTCAGCAAGTATAACACGGAAATTGTTCATTTTGGTGTCATTTGATCTCACAGAACTGATGGGATGGTTTTTCGTCTATATTTTCTTAACTATGCAATAAATTGTGTCATTAGTTTTATGTTTGTCCGCATTCAGCTATGAAAGCATGAATGACGCCACTTGAGAACACTGAGTAGTTCTATGTTGAGACGTCAATTCAGCTATGAAAAAACATAGATGTCACCACTTGAGGTTCGCTGACAAAGCACTGACATGACACGATCCACATATGAAAATTTACTGTCAGTGGCAAACTTGAAGAGAGTAAAATTTTAGATAACACGTGTTTTCAGGGTTTTGGGGAAAAACGGCCCAATCCTGGGATAAGACCACTTCTAGAATTGGGAGAGATGTCACATAGCTTTAGAACTATGAGAGAAAGTTGCTTTCAAACGCAAAGTTAATGAGAATTACATTTTAGAGAGAGTAGGAGAGAAGGAATTTTTGGAGGTACTACGTTGATTCTATTTGTGAAATAGTGCAGGTAGACAATGGTAATTTCCTTGGATAGTCTTTTTATGTAGATACGTTCGAGTCTTTTCGCAATATCTATTCTGATACACAAGGGTCTTTAAGTATGTTTGCTTCATTTGTTCCATTTGAAGCGTCGCCTAGGTTGAACGGAGTGCAAACGGAGATAAAGCGATAAATAGGTGCGAAACTTATACTTTTCGCTCCGTTGTCAGACTCTTTCGTGGCATAGGGGAGAGTATTCAGTTTAAGCTAAATATTAGCATATCTAGTGTTAAGTAAATTAGTAATAAGTAATGATGCAAAAAACGTGTGCTTTTCGCCTGCGAGGTCAGAATAGGGAGGGTCAGACATAGGGAGGGCAAAGCAGCAAGTTGTATATATAGCATAAAGCATATAATAGATGTATGCAATGTACATTGTACGAATGTGTAGTGTGTACTGTGTAGAGTGTAGACATTGTGTGCACATTGTGTGCAGATTGTATACACAGTGTGTACGTATGTGTGTGTACATGTACATATGCATTAGGTTTTAGAACACAAAAATAGATGGTAGAAAAATCGTGTGTATATTTTTGATACAAATGGGTGCCGCCCTATGCACACCGTTTCCCTCCCCACTCCCCGTCAGGATGACCGCCCATAGTGATACATGTTACAGTGATTGCTAATCGATGGTATGCCAAGTCTAAACGATTCAAACGTAACGTTTTTTCCGAGACTCCGACGTTAGGCTAAGAGTTGCCTGTTTGAGGATTTTGTAAAAGGGGAAATTCCTTGGAGAGAACGCATTTTTCTTTAATTATAAATCTGGATGTTTCAGTGCATTGTGGGTTCGAAGTGAAGTCGGCATGAAATTTTATTTATGTAAAGAATTGGTGTGTCCGTCCGTTTGTGCACGTTCACCGATGATTCAGCTGAGATTCGTCGAAAATCCACCGATGATTCAAAGATCATTCACCGGATATTCATCAGGGAATTGTTGTTGGAAATAGACTTGCAACGATGAGACTGTGAATAAGGTAGAAAACTTCTTTACCACTTGCATCGAAATTAGTATTTTAGAAGTCAGTAGGTGAAGTGAAGTCAGTAGGTGGCACTCGTGTCGGGTTTGGGCGTGGCATCTGTTTGAAGTTGTGCAAATTTCAAATTTCGTATGATTGAAATATGACTTCTTTTTGGAAAAATTACAGTTTAGTGGGTGGAAATGACTTGGAACCAGCCCCCTATCAATAACGAGTTGTCAATTGGTGGTGGTCACCCAAGTATGGGGGGGGGGGAAGAAGGGTGTTCAAAAAAAATTCCTTTTTTTTCAGTATTAGAAAATGTTGCAAAAGTATAAGGAAGAGGAGCAGAACGAGCAGAACTATATTGGGAGCTTTAAAGAGTCCATACGAAGCAAAATGAGCGCTTTAAAGAGCCCATACGAAACGAAATGAGCGCTTTAAAGAACCCATACGAAACGAAATAGAACGTTTTATTTACAAACAACGTTGAGACTTCATTCGCTCTGGATTCTGGAAAAAATCTAGAATCTCAATTGTTCACCTTGTACACTTTATTTAATTTTTAAAGCGCTCATTTGGTTTCGTATGGGCTCTTTAAAGCGCTCAATTTACGAAATGCTACGAATACGAATTATGTTGTGCTTTAAACAATGTTAGGTAACCGACTGATGATCCCTTTTACGAAATGTTACGCAAGCGACTGATGATCCCTTTTACGAAATGCTACGAATGCGAATTATGTTGCGCTTTAAAAAATGCGAGGTAACCGACTGATGATCCCTTTTACGAAATGTTACTTAAGCGACTGATGATCCCTTCTACGAAATGCTACGAATGCGAATTATGTTGCGCTTTAAAAAATGCGAGGTAACCGACTGATGATCCCTTTTACGAAATGTTACGTAAACGACTTATGATCCCTTCTACGAAATGCTACGAATGCGAATTATGTTGCGCTTCAAAAAATGCGAGGTAACCGACTGATGATCCCTTTTACGAAATGTTACGTAAGCGACTGATGATCCCTTTTACGAAATGCTACGAATGCGAATTATGTTGCGCTTTAAAAAATGCAAGGTAACCGACTGATGATCCCTTTTACGAAATATTACGCAAGTGACTGATGATCCCTTTTACGAAATGTTACGTACGACTTCCTCGTCAGGGATCATCAGTCGCTCCGGCGGTGTATTGATTAGTATTACTATGAAATGAAAAAGCCCAAACGTCGAAACTCTCAAGGTTTGAAAACTTTTCCTTATTTGAGTTGAAATTGAGAAAAAAATGGAAATTTTATCAAAATTGACAACCCAACTTTATCAACTCATAACTCAAAAAAGCTCTCATATTTTTTTCTACTTTTCCATGCAATCAACAGTATTCGAATCGGTCTTTCGATTGATGGTAATTTGAAAGAAATCGGCGGAACAGTTTTTCGATAGCGACTATCTTACTTTTGGGCATCGTAGAAAAAAATTAGCACTTTGACGAATTTTCACTGCCAAACTATACCACTGATTCTGGTATATGAGGTTTCGTTTGAAAGGTTGGCTCACGCGCTGTATTTGAAAACTAATTTTGTTTGAAAAAATAGCACCCAGTGCAGAGGATACCCGAAAAAGTGCTCCCGTTCTATATTTTCATCAATTAAACACACATAACATGAGCATATAGACAAAAAAAATTGCGCGTCCATAGTCATTCGATAAAATTGGACTGCTACAACATTTGATGCTACAACATCGAATTTACAAATAAAAAGCCTCGTCGAGCCTTTTAGTTGGAGGTATTGTTCCCAATATCGAAATGGCGTTTCCTCTTTGTATTGCTAAAGAGATACATTGAATGAGATATACGTGAGACCGCGTATTCCCACTGATTTCGTTCAGCTTGGGACCTATTTTATTGATTATTTCCAAGGCGTCCGACGACCAGGGGCCCAGAGTTTCGACTGCGAAAGCTTTAAATATGTAGTTGTCGGCTTTCAGCTGGGAGTACTTAGAGTGCTTTTTCCTGGACGCTTCCTCGGCAACGAGTATGGCTTCCCTAACTGATTTATTTAAATAGCTGGGTGCCAAAGTATCCCAGCACGTGGCATCCCAAACTAGGTAAGTACCGTGTGACCATGGTACCAACGTCACGTCGTCGTGGTTCTAGGGTTGATTGGACGTGAATTGATGACAACGCTTGACTTAAAATTTTGCTTAGCTCGATGTGTCTGGGGATCCTACCGCCATTTTTTTGGCAACTCAAGCCGTGAATGCCCAGTTCAGTTACGGATGTGCCGCATAGGCAAATATGGGGACGGCAAATGGGAGCTCCGAGCCTCAGAGCCATACAAATTCTGACGAAATTGTTATCGAGAAAGGTCCCAATGTGCTTTGAAGGTATTGCGTTAATCCAGGAACTGGATTCTTCGCACTGGAGGGCCTTAAATTTGGCGATGTCCGAGGAGTTGGTGAAGACCAACTCGTTACTAATTAAACGTTCGACATTTATTTGATCCCACTCGCTTTGGATGTGACGCCTCATTTCAAGCTAATGAGTTAAAGAGTTCGAGTCGACCCAGCTGTCCATGGCCTCTGGCATAAAGCAGATCACGTTCTCATCTGAAGAATTGAGTATTTGGGAGACGAGATCGATCACACAATGTGCTGAGCTTAAGAACGCGGGGAGTGCGATATCCTTGAGTTTGCGGATCCCCAGGCCGCCATAAGGCGCTGGAAGGGTGGCCTGAATCCAAGAATATAATAGGATTGGGGCTCCCAACAAATTGAAGGTCTCGTCCGTTAACACGCGTATCCCGGGGGCTATAGAGTTGAATTTTTTCACTACGTCATTTTGGATCTGTCCGGAGGAGAAATGCAATTCGCATTTAGAGGGGTTGATTGAGAGCCCGATTTCGCTTGATAATTGAATCAGGTGTACAAAATCTTTAAATATTATGTCAGGATGGTCGCTTAAGGTTCCGTCGTCCTGGTACCAAACGTTGAGTTCGGAGTCCATGTCGTCGATGATGTGTTGGATCGATAGAGGGAATAAAAATGAACCGCTGGGGTCGCCCTGTTGTACACCGGCTGCGGAAAGGATAATGTTCGAGTTGTACAACAGGATAGTTGGGAGAGCGTAGCATTGTTAAAAAAAAATTATATAGCAATGGTGTTTTGAACCGCACCCTCGACAAGATGACATCCCTGTTAAAGTTAGTTGGGAAAAATGGGAAAAGGCAACATTTTGAGTAAAAACGATGTGAAACAGGTGGAGAAAAAATTCGCCGAGTATGTAAAAGTATTTGTCTAATGTGTAGCAACATTTTAAGTGAAAAAACAAAAAGAAAATTTTCGGAAAATTCGGAAAATTGTTTTCGTCAGAGTTAATGGAAATTAGGCAAAATCGCTTCTTTTCATCGCTGTGTTGATGTAAAAATTGATTTTGATGTAAAAATGCATTTCCCCATGACGTGGGACACTTTTTTCGACCAAAAAACTCACAAATTAAGAAGAACGTTAAACGCGCAAATTGATTGAAATCGCTTCTCGAGGCTTTTATGTTGATATTTATGTAGTTTTTTGGGTGAAAAATAAATTTTCCACGTCGTGGTACACTTTCTTCGGGTGTAAAACTCACAAATCAAGAGGCGGTGGCCCGCGGGTGACAGGCCTTCTTAAGTGGCAAGTAACTGTGCACCTAATATCATTTCTCTGTCAATTGTATGTTTATATCACCGCAAGAAGACCGTTTGCAAGCGCGTCTGACAATCTGTCAACTGAGTACAAAAAACCTCAGAAACATCAAATGTATTTATTTTCCATAATATGTCGTCACCTGTCTCATAAACGATGTCAAACACACAGATTGAAATTGGTACCGATTCTCAAAATAAACAATTAAACGTAAGTATAATTGAGTAAATTTGAACACTAGCTGGTCTAAAGAACAGTTCCTTGAACGGGAAAATGAACAGAAGTGTTAATAGTGTGAATGTGAGATTTGTGATGACGATGACGGAATTTATCACCTGCGGGTGAAATTTTAGTGTTTTCTGTTGGATATTGTTTTGGTGTTTTCCTCGGCGAACATTCAATAATTATTCACTCCTCGATTTATTACTTTCTGTTGTATTACAAGTTCACAGGATATAATTAATTCCTACTAATTAATGATTTTGACCTGCGCTACGATACACTTCAAATTTTCACTTTCGACATTTTGTCGTGATTCTTCGCGACATCGTTTATTAAATTGTTTCATTTGAAGGTTTGTAATTAAAACTCGATATATTCTGTTTGAAGAGACAATTTATTTGTTTGTTGGAAGCTGTTCAAATTCCAGTTTAGTATTTGTGTCGGCATTGCTATCTAAAGGCTCTGGTGAGTTTCCGTAAATAATTTTTTTCTCACTTAATGGTTCACTTGATATCATTTCATTGATAATAAATTCGGTAGACGAACTGCAAAAGTCAGCCATGTTTTTATATGCATAAAGAGCATGGAATTGACTGTACAGGGACACAATTTGTCGGTTTTAATTAAGTCTATTAAGGAAAATTGAATTTCCGCCTCATCTCGTTTGGTGAATTTTGACTTTTTTTTCATTTTCCGTTTTCGAAAATTGTTTTTTATGTTTTGTTGGCGTTAAATTTGCCTGTTTCCGTGCAACAAAAACAAAACACAATTTGACAAGCAATTGATTTTTGTTTCCAGACATTTCATACTCCGTCGTTCGGTGACGAGGAGTTTGTGGACGTGCCATTGTTGCATCAACAACAAATGCAGCAGCAACAGCAAATGCAGCAACAACAACATCACTACCAAATGGATCCGCAACATCAGTATTCACATCAGCAAGATGTGACACAAAGTATGGGATTGCTGGATGATCAACAGAATCAGTATACACTGTGGAATCCAGACTCTCAACAAATGTACATCAATTCAAACGAATATGAGCTCCAAACAAACAATCAAATGTATTATGATCCAATAAGCAATAATCAACAGATACAATCACAGCAAAATATGATGATGCCACCACCACAAAAGTCTCCACAAGTTACAAGTCCGATGAGTTTCATCGGACAATCACCGCACGCTTATGGCGAAAATGGAACAACAAGTGATGATAGCGACGACAGTCTGGTTCGAGGAGCGAAGCGACCATCACCTGAACCACTTAGCGACAAAATGAATGCAACAAACGCATCGAAAGTGGCAAAAGTAGCTGCTGTCAAAAAGCCGAAAGTTCAACGGAAACGGAAGAAGAAGGATCCGAACGAACCACAGAAACCGGTTTCAGCGTACGCGCTGTTCTTTCGTGACACACAAGCGGCTATCAAAGGACAAAATCCAAATGCGTCATTCGGTGAAGTATCAACAATAGTAGCATCGATGTGGGACGTATTAGCGCCGGAACACAAAGATGTTTACAAAAAGAAAACAGAGGCTGCAAAGGCGGTGTATTTGAAAACGTTAGCTGCATATCGTGCGAGTGTTGTCTCAAAAGGCACCGATCTTGAATCGTCTCCACCAACACAATCACAACAATCACAGCAAGTTCAACACTCGCCACATAGTGTATCACCAAAGCCTCATGCTTCACCGCAGCAATTATCTCAAGGTCTTCCAATACAACACTCCAACCAACAACAGGGTCAATATATGGGCCAGCAATCACATAATTATGTACAATACACGCCAACATACAAATCTCCGACGCAAGTTGATTACATGCAACAACAACAACAACAGCAGCAGCAACATCATCAACAAATGCAACCAATGCACCAAATCGCCAATACGAATATCAATCAAAATCATTTGAATTACGGCTATGATCACAATAATGTAAACAATGGCTTGATGGAGCCGAATGGATATCATATGCAACATCAACAACAACAACAGCATCAACAACATCAACAACAGCAGCAGCAGCAGCAGCAGCAACAACAACAACATCATCAACAACAACAACAATCCATGCAATCACATCAGCAACTTCACGTAACCGGTGTCGCCGCCGATCAAATGGCCACTGGCATCGCACCAGCACCAAATAACACGTATCATCATCAATCGAATATGCAACAAAAATGTATACGAAGCGGATGTACAAACCAGGCCATACAAAGTCCAGACTGGGAGGACGAATATTGTAGTAACGAATGTGTCATCAACCATTGCGGAGATGTGTTTGGCAATTGGATTCAAAAAAATGGCCAGCAACAGCAAACATATTCGGCGGTAAAATAAAGTTTAAACATAAAAATAATGTCATACTAAGGATAACAAAAAGAAACATTGCCAACTATTGAGGGGAACATGACAATGGAGTGCACACATTGATTGTTGTGAAAAGATAGTAAGTCCGTCAGGTGTCAGGACATCCAAATAGTTCGAAGAATAAATTTTCCAAAACATTCCGACGTGTTCATGTAAAGTTAACGGGGAATTCCAGCAAAATAGATTTTCTGTTGGAATTCGAACGCTCTTCTCAAGCGTTTTCGCTTCTAATTAATTTTCCTGACACAAATCAGTTTTCTAGAGACGAATCGATTGCTTTAATGAACGAGATTTTGAATTTCAGCACCAAAGTGCTTCCTTATTTTCGAGAACTGGTAATATAGAAGACACCTAGTAGCTAGTATGCGAAAATGAAATTGCTCTTGAAACCTATAGAGTGAAATACTTTTCTTAACTACATTTGTTCGTTCTAAGGTACTGATATGTGATACATCCAGTAGCCTTCGTGTTCATTCTTAAGAAATTTTCAGCAACTTACTGTTGTTTGCCACTTCGTATTCTTGGCGTGTTCATATGTCGGAATTTAAAAAATGTTATAGAAGATCACAGCTAGGTGAAGCTCTTCAAAGTTCACAAAATATTACCAAGAATTGCTTTGAAAACGTATCTACATTGGGCGATTGATTTGAGACGATCGTTCGTTGTAGCATTACCACAAAGGCGAAATCGCCAAGAAGTGTGCAAATGTAGCAACAATTTTAATTTATTTTCAGAAAATTTCATTTGATATGAAATCACTTTTCTTTTACTAAGTACAATCCAAAGTGTCATTTCAATAACTGCACTAACCGAACTACTATCGAAGTAAATTTGGCCTCCATTGTGTACTGGTTTTCTTATCGTTAAAATGAGAATTATTCAATAAGCCATTACCCATATGCATTATTGTTAATTGAATTAAATAAACAAACAAGACAAAACAGCGTATGATTCTGTACATTTTTCCTATTTTGGAAGCATCGAGAGTAATTTCATTGGAACCGTTGTGCTATACTCAACGATCAATGCCGCATGAAGCCAACTGAGCGCCCTGGACCATTTCAATTGAGCGTGTCAATAACTACAAAGATATTTGTCTGCATCGAAGTGACATCTAATAAAAATCCTTCAGGAATTTAGGAAAATTTCGCATATTCTAGCACCCTGTTTTCCCAGCGCCCTTGGCCATGGTCCAATTAGTCTCTATGAAGATACGGCGCTGTCAACCATGGCTATTGTGAATGTGCTGAGGTGCTTTTTGGTCGTCTTGTTGTTGTCTGTCGATGTTACTTACCAGTACTCTGTGCATGTGCAGAAGCCTTTACAGTTAAACCTAGTGCTTAGCGATTTTTGCACGTTCCTCATTTTCAATCAATGATGTGTCCTGTGGGGGGGGGGGGAGCATCGATCATTGTCCTTAGATGACGAATCAACAATAAAAAAATGTCCGTCCGTCCGTCCGTCAACACGATAACTCGAGTAAAACTTGACCGATTTTCAAAAACTTGTTTTCCCTGAAAGGTAATCCACATATCTTTTATGAAATTGAATCTGGGCACTATCGGAGCAAGGGCCGCGGCCGCTGAGCTAGGGCCGTTTAAGTGGTTTTAGGTCTTTTGTACATAACTCGAGTAAATCTTTTCCGATTTTCAAATTTTTTCTTGATCGAAAGGTCTAGGATTTTCTCCCGTTTTATGACAGAATTTTTTTTTGATTAGAAACCCTTGGACTCAGTCAGGACCCTAAAATTGAGTTTCTACTAGTGCCCAACGAGTTCGCTTACATAAGTTCGATAAATCCTAATTGATTTTGTTGATTATTTTTCTATTTGAGAGGTAATCGAGTACCGAATTATATTCAAAAACAAATTTGGACCCGGTGCCTATACTTAGGGCTGAAGTGGGCCTCAGGAATATCCTAAGGTCGGCCGTAACCAAAAAAAAAGTTTTTTTTGCTATGTTGCATTTTTGTCAATGGAATTATGTGTCCGAGGCATTTCCTTATGGCCCTAGGTCTGTCCTAAGGTCTGCCCTAATGGTTTTTCAGTATGTAGAAGTATGTAGAAAATGGAGAGAAATTTTTTTGTCTATGTAAGTATTTATCCCACGCCTCTACTACCCTAGGTCGGCCCTAGACAAAAAAATAGTTTTTTGGTATGTTGTAGAAAAAATTGAGATGAACATTTTTGTCTGTTTAAGTATTGCCCTCTCGGCAATTTCCAATACAATTTAATGTGGACGTAATTTCATACACTTAAGAGTCAAGGCAACATTTACTTAAATATGTTCGAATCTTTTCGTAACATTAACTCTGTTTGCCGCATCTATTCTAAATTTGTTCTACCCCTTTCTTGTTGAGCGCTAGTAGGGCCTTTACGAGGGTAGCCCTAGTGCATATCTCAGCCATCACACTTCGCAGAAAATATAAATTAGTGCCAAAATGAAGGTATTGGAGCCTAATAAAGATTGAAATTTAGAAATAAAAATTTTGCTGAGCAGACAATCCGAGGGGTGACGCACTTCTGCGGTTTATGGAATAAATGGAATAAATGGGAATAAATGGAATAAATGGGAATAAATGGAATAAATGGAATAAATGGAATAAATGATAATTTTTTCAAATTCGTCAAAACCTCAAATAGACTTGATTTTGATGGCAAGGCACACAACAAACCATACTAATGTGTCAAAAAGTGAAAAAACCCTCTTTTGAAAACTTAAAAGAATTTTTGTTGAAAAATGGAATAAATATTCCATTTATTCCCAAAAAAACAAAATTTAATCTCAAGATGGTTTAAATGCTTTATAATTTGTGCAAACCTTTTTTTGAACTTATTTGTCTAACTTGTGATGTGTTTGGTTCAGATATTTCGCAGAAACAACAAAAAAATTTTTGGGAATAAATGGAATAAAAGAATAAATGGAATAGGCCGTGATTAACCTAAAAAATATGACGAAAAATACCCGATCGTCCGCGGCGCCATCTGGTATTTTCATAACTGGATATACGGACAGTTTGTGAAGTATAGTACTACAGATCGCAGCGCCATATTCAGCTATGAAAAAATTGCTGACGAAAGCGGTGAACATGAGAACTATACCATGACCTATAAATGGAATAAATGTAGTGCGCCACCCCTCGAGACAATCCAAAACTTCGGATTTTCAACTTGTCTGCGGAAAGAGATGCCCTTCATCATAAAGTTTACTATTAAATCATTATTTGGACATTTTTTATGTGAATTTTTGGGAAATTTTGGGAATTTTTGGTAAATTTTGGGAAGTTTTGGGAAAGTTTAGTGAATCTTGAGAATTTGTTTCCAAATAATAGGCTCTAATCGAGGGTCAGGGGGATCGAACCGAAATATTAATTTACATAATTGTATCTCAATACGTTATAAGCCGCGAGCGGAGCGAACAAACTTGTGAGAAGTCGATAAACATTTTAACAAAATTAAAGAAATTGTGAGCGGATCATTTCCAGTTTTTCCGTTACTTCCCGTTGTTCAAATCACTTTTCGTTTTCAAGTTATTTCCCGTTGTTACTTCCCGTTCTCGAAATCATTTCCCATTGTCAAGCTCTTCCTCGTTTTCTAGTCATTTCCCGTTGTCAAGTTCATTCCAGTTCTTTAACGATTTCCCGCTCATTTATTTATTGATTTATTCCAATGACTTAAAAATTCTGTACAATCGCCATAATTTACAATAATCACCTTCTACAATCTACGATAATTTCCATTCACTTCACTATATCCTTACTGTTTCCATTGTTTTAATTTCAAGGTATCTCTATTCCGTAAATTGTTCATACCTCTAGCCATTTGATTGCCTCGATCGTTACCTCATTTAATTCACTGATGCCTCCTGTAAAGTGATGAATACTACACTGACTTATGATATGATCCATAGTTTGGGGTTGACCGCACTGACATAATGGTGAGTCAGCGAATTTCCATCTGTGCATTAGGAACTTGCAACACCCTTGTCCTGTTCGAAAACGATTTAGCCTCACCCACAGCTTTCTTGGAAGATCGTAGCCCATCACCTCCTTTGTTGGGTCAACTATTAGTTGTTTATTTGTGACATCTGCTTCCTGCCACCGTTCCTTCCATCTTGTTTTCAGATCGGGTAAATCGTTTCTTTCGCGATGAAAGAGCCAGAAGGGGTGTCTTGACTTCAGCCTGATCGTAGTGGGAGCGCATTCTATGTCCTTGAAAATCGGCAATTCCGTGTCCAATTCTATTTTGGTGCACTCTTTGAGAGCTGCATCCTGTCTTTGGGTGTGGGGAGGTGCGATGTTGCTCAACACATATAGCCACTCCACTTTCGTAGGATCAACTGCGCCACATACAATTCGAAGCGCGTTGTTTACCTGTATGTCCACTTTCTTTACGTGGGCACTGTGCATCCATACTGGGGAACAGTAGTTGGTTGCTGACATGACCATAGCCTGGTTTGTGATCCTCAGAGTTTTAGCTGAACATCCTCATGTGGACCCTGCCAACTTTTGTATGATGTTGACACGTGTTTTCAATTTAGTCTTGAGACATTCGCAGTTTGTCCGTTGGGTGAGACTTCGGTCTAACGGGATGCCCAGGTACACAGGATTTACTTTGTGTTCTACTTCTTCCCCGTTTATTTTAAGCTCAAGCTTTCGGTTTGCCTGTCGATTGTTCAGGTGGAAGAGACAGTGCACTGTTTTCGCGACATTCGGTTTTAGCCTCCATTCTTTGTAGTATTGTGCCATTAATTCCAAGTCATCATTTAAAGTTGACTGCAGTTGAAGGACTTCGATTGGCAAGCCAGTGCGTTGTCGTCTGCGTATACGAATTTTCGTGACTGTGTTGCTGGTAAGTCCATGGTGTAGACACAATATAAAAAGCCTGCTAGGACTGATCCTTGCGGAAGCCCATTGTTTAGCACCCGCTTGCGGCTCGTCTTTCCGTTAAGCTCGACTTGGAAGCTGCGGTCACTTCATCACCACCGCCAGCGTTTTCCGGCACGGTGCGATTTTGCTGAGTTTGAATAATAGGCCTCGCTTCCATACGGTGTCGTATGCTGCAGATAAATCTAAAAACACCGCTGCAGTTTTCAACTCTCTTTGGAAGCCTAGCTCGATGTAGTTCGTAAGTGCCAGGACCTGGTCGCAGCAGTTTCGGCCTTTTCTGTATGCTGCTTGCTCCTTTGGAATTTCTACGTCTATGACT
Source organism: Pseudolycoriella hygida (assembly GCA_029228625.1). Classification (NCBI taxonomy): domain Eukaryota; kingdom Metazoa; phylum Arthropoda; class Insecta; order Diptera; family Sciaridae; genus Pseudolycoriella; species Pseudolycoriella hygida. The sequence continues at coordinate 15,960 of WJQU01003299.1, forward strand.
TCTTTTATCCTAATAAGCATGACCCTCTCGAACAGTTTGTAACAGCAACTTAGTAGAGAGATCGGTCGATAAGATTCTGGCAGCTGTGGTTCTTCCCGCTCATATCCTTCTGTCGGTCGAGCCCTGAAAATTGAATTATACATTTGTTTGAATTGCATTGAAGTGAGAACACCACAAAAGAATAGAATGATTGCGCCGCAGACGACAATTTTACAGCGGTAAGATGGATAATTAGTATGCTTAGCGGCGGGACAGTAGAAACAGTAGTCTGTGGCACAAAAAAGAGGGCTTAGTCACGAGGGATTGCCCACAAGGAGGGATCTTATCTCCAATCCTATGGTACATTGTCATTGACTCACTCTTAGTGAAACTGAACGACTCGGGCTTCTTTACGCAAGGTTATTCTGATGTTTCTGAATGGATGTTTCTACAATCATTAGTTGCTTCTCTGTGTATACTATCGGTGATCTCATGAGAACAGCGCACAAAATCGTGGAAAAATGTTGTTAGGTAAGAAACCTAAAAGTAAACCAGGGAAAAACCAAGATGATTCTGTTTAGAAGGTCAAAAGCTGTAGAATCTGAATTGGGGGATTTCGAACTATTTGGCTCCAGTATTTTCACAACCGCACTTTATGGATTCTGTCCTGATTTCATGTACCTCCGCAGTGTTGCCGGCATCCAGTCTAGGATTTCATATTTCTTCAAAGGTCTTCGAATTAGGGCCCGGACTCTATTAGACTCTACACTACTGCCAATGAAGTAGTAGAGTCTTACAAGGCGAACTGAACAAGAAACACTGACCCGAATTCGAACTTTTGAAAAAGATTTTATTTGAAATGTTATTTAAAATTTTGAAAAAATTATTTTTTTCGGATCTTGAAGTCTTCAAATCCGACCCGACCCAAAAAAAAAAAAACGAAAATAAAAACACGACCAGACCCGACAAAAAAATAAATTCAAAAACAAACCCGACCCGGCAAATTGATTCGGGTTCGAGTCGGGTTTTTAGTCGAACTTCGGGCTCGTGTGACTCGGAATTAAAACCAATGATGGGCTTCTATAATACGAATATTTTCTGGTTCCACCCCTTCACCCGCTCACCCACTTTCTGGAGTTATAGATCATTTTAGGTCGATTCTTGGGACTACTTTCGCCACTTGCAGCAGTAGTGTGATTTGAAACTGCGTATACAGGTAGTTTGTCAATTACAAATATCTGCAATAACTTCCTTTGTTAAAGTATGTTGCTTGCGGTATAGCTGATACAGTTCAAAGTTAGTTTGGTATCATTTCAAAGGAACTGAGGCATCTGAAAAATGTCTTCGGAGACAAATGGAAGGTATTGAGAATTCCAAATAACGTAAATTAACTTTTCCGATTTTCCCACGCTATTTTCATAAAATTCAAAGAATACACCCTTAATTTACCGCGAATTTGGACAAAAAACGCAAATTTGACTAGATGTGACAGGCACATGTGACCACTTGCGGATCACTTTCTAGTGATGTTAGTGCACATCTCGGCACATTTATATCACCCCGGTATATGTAGTTTTGAGATGTGCACTGACCCATTGATAAAGTTTCATAGGAACGACGAATGTGCCATTAGAAAAGTATGTGTTTCACATATTTTCACATTGTTTTTCACATTTGAAAATATGTGATTTGCAAATGTGACTATATCAAGTAAAATCACCTAAAGTATTAAATTTCAATTAGCGAAGCAATTAGCGAGAAAATTAGCGAATACAACCCTGGTTATTAGTGCACATCTCGGCACATTTGCAGTCCAAATTTGCTAATTTTCAATCACCCATCGAAAAAATGGGAAAAACTTAAGATTTCTGGTCAGGTGTGGGAGGGGGGTGGTAGGTAGTGCTAATGATTGAGGACCACCCCACCACCAATAATCAGTAGTCATTTGGCGGCGGTCACCTCTCTGGAGAGAATGGGAAGGGAAAACAAAAACGATTTTTTTCCTTTTTTTAACTTTTTTGGTACTAGGAATTGTCGGGAAGTGCTGGGTAGGGCTTAGTAAGGCTGAATATGGCTGGATGAGTGGTGAAATGGTGTTGGAAGAGTGGAGAAAGAATGGAAATTACCATGAAAATATATTGGGCGCTTTAAAGAGTCTACATTACGCAAATTGGGCGTTCTAAAGAGCCTACATTAGGCAAATTGGGCGCTTTAAAAAGAAATTTTATCGATAATGTAAGCATTCGCTGAGTGGACATCAATTTTGTGTGCACTCACCCAGGATACGCCGCGTGGAGGCTGCTTACTTGTAACCCATTGGCCCTGAAAAGGGCCTTTTCTTCGTACTGAGATGGGGACCCCTCGGTTCGTCACTACCGAAGTATTTACCGACTCCAAACCCCTCAAGTACCATTACATCGAAGCAAGTATAATTTGTTGCTTATTTGTCATAGATCTTTTGCAACTCTTCCTGCAATCCCCAGAATTTGTTTTCGTTGCGCTCGGAAAAGCCGTTGAGATTGATGAGTCCAAATTCGGCAAAAGGAAGTACAACAGAGGACATCGTGTCGAAGATAAATAGGTGTTCGGTGGTGTGGAACGAGAAAGTGGCTTGGCACTCATGATACCAATGGACAGCCGTGGTAAAGATGTTCTTCTTTGCATAATAAAACACTTTATTTTACCCGGCACAACCATTATTTCCGATAGCTGGCGTGCTTACAATTGTCTGGCCGACAAAGGATTCCAACATCTCACAGTTAACCATTCAATTACCTACAAAGGTCCTGAAACAAACGCACACACTAACAACATAGAAGGATCTTGGCGCCACGCTAAAGAAGTAGTTGGTACGCATAACCGCCAAAGCGATTGTCTAGCGGGCAAGCTTAGCAGATATTTATTTTTGCGAGCTTGCAGATCAAAGAACCAGCATCCGTTTACTGAATTCTGTCAGTTGGCTGGTTCACTTTACGATGGTAGTGGAAAAGTGTGCGACAACGAAAACAAATTCTGGGCATTGCAGGAAGAGTTGCAAAAGATCTATAACAAATAAGCAACAAATTATACTTGCTTCGATGTAAATGGTACCGAGAGGGGTTTGGAGTCGGTAAATATTTCGGTAGTGACCGAGGGGTCCCCATCTCAGTACAAGAAAAGGCCCTTTTCGGAGCCAATGGGTTACAAGTAAGCAGCCTCCACGCGGCGTATCCTGGGTGAGTGCACACAAAATTGATGTCCACTCAGCGAATGCTTACATTATCGATAAAATTTCTTTTTAAAGCGCCCAATTTGCCTAATGTAAACTCTTTAAAGCGCCCAATATATTTTCATGGTAATTTCCATTCTTTCTCCACTCTTCCAACACCATTTCACCACTCATCCAGCCCTATTCAGCCTTACTAAGCCCTACCCAGCACTTCCCGACAATTCCTAGTATCAAAAAAGTTAAAAAAAAGGAAAAAAAAATCGTTTTTGTTTTCCCTTCCCATTCTCTCCAGAGAGGTGACCGCCGCCAAATGACTACTGATTATTGGTGGTGGGGTAGTTCCCAATCATTACCATTACCTACCATCCCCCTCCCACACCTGACCAGAAATCTTAAGTTTTTTCAGCGAGGAAACTCAATTATTCGATGTAAATTTCTAGTAATCTGTGACATGTAAATACTTTAACGAAATAATTTGTTCAAATAAAATGAAACGAAAATTTTTAAGGCATTTTTTTGAATTACTACTAGAGGATCGATTATTTATCGGTGACTTTAGAATAGCTTAGTGGGTGATATTTGCAATATTAACAAATTGAGACTAAAATAGCTAAGAGATGTAAAATTTTACGTAATGCAACTCGCAGTTAAATTATAGAGAACGCAGCTTTTTGATAAAGCACACAGCCTTACTCGAAAATTCTTTTTTTTTTTCTCTCATTTCATAGTATCGAAGAAATGTTGCTAAATTTCGTGGTACCGCTGTTTGTGTTGTGTGCACTTCCGACGGGTATACTTTGAACAGAAACAAAAGCATTGTATGGAACCCTATTTTTTGTTATTGTCGCTTTAGTGCAATGATTTTGAATATTCAAGTCGATAAACGCATCAATAACTTTATAGAAAGTATAAATTTGTGTTGGACTGGTTGGACTGCAATTTGATCTGATATACCACGTACTATAAAAGACTACAAAAATTGCTAAAAGCAATGTTGATAGTCCCGTCCGAAGTACAAAGACACTTCACCCAAACTTTCTACATGAAAGGTTCTTCTTACTCAGGGATTCTTAGCCGATGTGTTACAAACGTGTGCGTCAAAGCATGAACCCTCGTATAGGGGTCGTTCATAAATGTGTATGAGGCAAGCGTGACAGTCTGAACAAAATTGGATCAAATGTTACCTTTTTTGCGTGACAGGGGGGAGGAGGAGGGGGGTCTGGAAGTTATCATTTTTGAGTTACGTAATTTGCGAATAAACATCATAGTACGGGTCTGAAAATCATTTTCTAAATAGCAGCGAACAGACTTTTTAATTTATATCAAAGTACCTGATCTAAAATGATCTTAAATTTGCAGCACATGAGTACGCACGCTTTTGGCAAAGCCCCCCTCCCCCTTGCACGCTTCCGTACGCTTTCGCCTAACCACCCCTCCCCCCTTGGTGCGTGCGTACTTTGTGAATGGCCCCTAATGTTAAGCTTCCACCATTCATCGACAATCTCATTACTCCCATCCCTGTTAGACACTATCTCCCAACTACATCCTAAATAAATTTCATAAAATTTTTTTATACCGACACTCAATCACCTTTTCGGTGAATTTTAGCTCTTCTTCTTGCTATGTTCGGTCGTTCGGTCCATTAGAGCATCACCGTGTCTTTACACAAATAGTATTTGAATATTATCAACTTACCCCAACCATCACTTTCACACCAATACTCCACCGTTATGATGGTCTGGATTACACATCACGGAGAGTAAATTTAAAAAAAAATGTAACTTTTCTTCTAGACAGTTCGATCATTAAATGCACTCTTTGAATCTGTGTGTTCCATGTAGATTTATTTCCTCGTCAACGTATGTAACTCTGTGTAGTGGTGTGAATGTTTCATTTTTCGAAAAAAAAAATATTCGCGTTAGCTCTTCATTTTGTTTAATTAAAAGGTAAATTGGACTTTCGAAAAGTTATCAAAATTAATTTTACATTTGCGCTGAACATTGTGAAAAAGTGACAATGCATTTATCGATCGAAATCGAAACAGAATAAACATCCGTAGAGCAATTAATTGCGTGTTTATAAATCGCAAAAATAAACCTAACCAAAATATTTTTCCACAAGTGTTGACGACATTCCAAAAAAATCTGGCACTTGTGGGGCTTTTATAGTGTGGAAATGTCACAAATATTAAAGTTTGCTTAAATGAATGTTTACAAATATTGAAATTAACTTTGATATGGTACATACGGAAACTGGTAAAATGCAGGACGCATTCCACTTCGATTGTATAAGATTGCTGAAGGACTCATTTCATTTGAATTATCATTTTTCATCTATCTAATGAGAAAATCAAATTCCTGAATATACTCCTCTGTTGTAACTGACTCTCTACTTTACTACCTTACGAATGACGTGATTTGTTCTACAAGTCCTTCTAATAAAACAGATTTTGCAAATGCAATTGACATGCAGCAAGTCAATATTATACTTTAATTTCATATTTTTTCCAAAAGCATGTAGCAATTACCTAATACCCTCACTTGTAAATTGTTAACCTCCACCAAGAGCGAATATACGCTATGCGTTATTGCTGTAAAATTGTTCAATAGTTTTTAGTGATTCATTCAAACGATATATTTGGAATAACTAACCAGAAAAAAATGTCAATATTTTCTGCAACGTTGCAATAGAATGTTCGGTCACTATGCGTGGAGTCATTTTAATCATTTGAGACAAATGTTAATGTGAATATGATTTTCTGGCGGACATTGAGAAGGTAGTGTCGAAAATCCACTACTCGAGTTGTTTAGTGTTTTGTGCAATTTTTCGATAGTGTTTTCACTCTGTCATAAGGAGAGTTTTAATTAGAACTCATGGAAATTGGTTGGTTGTGGCCGGGGTAGAAAAGGCATTCGAATTCGGTGAGATTGCTCTTGGATGTTTTATGGACATTGAAGGAGCATTCGACAGCACCGCCTTCGATGTCATTCAGCAAGCTCTGGAAGAAAGGGACGTAGCACCGGTAGTAACGAGGTGGATTGGCAACATGCTCAGAAGCAGGACCGTGGAGGCCAGCGTATGCGGCCACAAGTCCAGCTTCTGGGTATCGAAAGGCTGTCCGCAAGGGAGGATACTCTCACCGTTGCTATGATGCATGGTCGTGGACGCCCTGATCAAGAGATTGAATGTGACAGGCGTTCATGCGGAGGGTTATTCGGACGACTGACTATTCTAGTTAAAGGCAAATTCGAAAGTACCCTGGGAAGTCGCTTGAGGAGTTCGCTGAGGTTAGTGGAGGAATGGTGCCTGGAGAGGGGCGAGAGGTGCTTTTTCGTAAAAGGAACACAGGACACAATTTAGTGGGGAACTTCAGGCTCTTCGGAAAGGTTGTTGATTCCAGCCTAAAAGTAAAATATCTAGGGGTTATTCTCGACCAAAAGCTCAACTGGATCGAGCATGTTAAATACAAAGCACAGAAAGCGGTGGCCGCTTTCTGGATCTGTCGAAAGGCTTTTGGAAGTGACTTGGGAATACCGTATAGAGCCATATTGTGGATTTATGAGACGGTGATCAGACCCATGTTGAGCTATGGCTGCGTAGTTTGGTGGCCAAGGCTCAACGTGGAGTGCGCGAGGAAGGAGTTGAATGAAATTCAGAGGCTCGTGTGCATTTGTGTCACGCGAGCTATGAAGACAACGGCCACAGCAGCCATGAAAGCGCTCATTGCGCTATCGCCCATCCAGACGATCGTTAAAGCAAGAGCCTTTGCCTCGGCAGACAGGCTGAAGCAAAATGGTTTCTGGATGAGGAATTTTGAATCTCGCCATGGAAGGATCCTGAAAGTCATCAACGACAGAATCTTTGATATGCCCAGAGATCGCATGATTCCACAGGTCGACTTTGTTAGGCGATACCAGATTGTTATACCGGACAGACCAGATTGGCTAGGAAACTGGCCGACCTGCCTACCGGCTGATGGACAGGTGAGCTTTACGGATGGGTCGAAAACTGAGGAAGGAGCGGGAGCAGGGATCTATTCGCAGGAACTGGCGAACTGCGACAGTCTTCATTTGGGCAAGTTAGCGAACGTCCTCCAAGCGGAGACGTTTGCGACGTTGATGGTAGTAATGAATTTAGTTCCAGAAGGAATGACGGGTGGCAGAGCGGCCATCTGCTCAGACAGTGAGTCGATTATAAAGGCGCTCGCGTCGCCTGTGACAACGTCAAAACTGGTTAAAGAGCTGAAAGAGACCCTAAACAGATTGGGACTGAGAAATCAGATCACGATCGCCTGGGCACTGGGCACACTGGTGTAGACGGTAATGAGAGATAGGGTTCAGAATCTGCGATCGAGGGCTCAGAACCCCACATCCCGATCCCACACTCTCTGTGTGAAAGGGCGGTGGAACACTGGGTGCGAGCTGAGTCTGCAAAGAGTTGATGCGCGTACGGTTTTAAATGATTTACATGATGAACGGGAAGAAAACAAAGGATCAATATATCTGTGTTTTAGGAGCTAGAAATGGCATATCCCACCCTGATAAATCTAAACAAATGCAATTCCAGGCTACCTCCATTTTGACACGCACTGAGGAAAATATCTGCAAGCGACGTAGGAATTGTATTTATAATATACGCCGCCGACGTATTTTATCCGCTGTGCACGTATTAAGAACGCCGTGCACGTATATTTTTTATTTTATTTATTCAAGTGACTTTAGGAAATATACAAATTCGATCACTGTTGTCATTCATTATTATACAAGTTATCACTTTTCTCTACTTTCGTTACACGTTTATATCCAATCCGTTGATCCAAACTATTCCTTCATTCATGGTATTGTGTATATCATTTAAATTTCTGGGGAAGCGGTGTACGGTGCACTCGCTCAGTATGACAAGGATGTATACTCAGTGCACACTTGAAAACTGAATTGTTGCCCACGGTTCATCGCTTGGAAAATCCGAATTGCATGTAACTCAAGTATACACCTTAAAATACATTTTTCTACCTTCGTGAAATTTCTATAAAGATTTTAGGCGCCATCTACAATTACTTACAAATTACGCTAAGAATGAGTCGCGCTCTCGTTTCCGCTCAGGTCGTTAAAAATGAGCGGCGCTCTCACTCGCGCTCAGAGCGGCGCTCATTTCAGCCTTGCTCATATCTCTGCGAAATTAAGAGGGAAATCGTTTTTGGTTGAATGACTCCGGCTACGCGACACTAAAGATGGGGTGCGCATTGTCGTACAGGAAAAAAAGCATAACTTTTTTATCCCTGAAAGTATGGGTCAGAGGTCTCTCCTTAGGGCCTTATGTTGGTGCTAAGGGGGCTCCAGCCCAAAAAATTTCTTTGTGAATTGAGGAGAACTTTTTTGTCGATTAAAGTATGTTTCCGAAGGCCCCCTTTAGGGCTTTGGGCCAGTTCTAAAGTTGGTCTATCCCAAAAATTTTTGTTTTTTCTTTATACATTTTTTTTTCATAGATGCTTCGGACGAGTTTTTCAATATTGCCCGATCGGCAATTTACAATTTGATGTCGACGTAATTTCATAAGGCAATTAAGTATTTTTATAACATCTGTTCCCTTTGCCACATCTATTCTGATGCGTACGGGTCCCTTGCAAATGTTTTTACAATAGAAACGGAAAATTAGAAAAGAAAACTCTAACTAACTTAAAGTGACCTTATTACATTCGTCGCATCAGTACAGTTAGCTCATTGTCTTATCATTATCGTAAACCAAACATACCTTTCTACTTTCTATCTTCAGTCTATACTATTATCAGCGTTATCTGGAAAGTTTATTCTAAGTAACTGAAAGACGATCTACATTTTGAAAACCAACACGTATGCAATAAATCGAAAATAGTACAATGAGTGTAGTTGTGTGTGTAGTTGTGTGTGTAGTTGTGTTTGTAGGTGTGTACAAAGGGTACAGCCTCGGATTATATTGATTTGAAAACTTGTTTTGCTGAAGTAAGTTTCCCCAAAATTATTGTAAAAAATTACAGAAGTTAGAGTCAAGTTTGTACGTCCGAGGTCCTTATTGGGTGTAACGCGATGGTTTGGTGCTTCAAACTCAGGGACTTTAGCACTTGATGCGTGTGCAAATAGTCGGTATCGTTGGTATTGAGGATACCGGGAAATTTTTTGGCGAAAAATTTGGATACCAGGAAATGTGTGAAGAAATTTAAAAGTTTTGAAGTAAAGGGAAATGTAACTGACCGAGAACGCGAAGTACATCCCTCTAGGAAATATAGCTCACCGGGAAGTCGTTCGGCTCACCGAGAAATAAAGCTGACAGAGAAATTAAGCATATCGGGAAATGTAGCTCACCGAAAGGTACAGCTCACCGGGAAGTCGTTCGGCTCACCGGGAAATCATGGGCGTGCGGTAGCAATGCGCCCGTGACGCAAGTCCACATACGCACAAAAAATTAGGAATTTTTTTTTTCGTAAACGGCGTACCCTCTGAGACCTAGTTTTTCAAGTTTTCGGAGGGTGACCAACAAAATGGCCGACGGTGGTATGGGGCGGACTTAGGGGAAAAATTATTTTTTTTTAAATTTTTTTTTGGCTTGGAGATAGATGTTCGGAGTCAAAGGAAAAGTTGTTGGGTTGGGTGTGTAGTGTGTCAGGGTGACCAACAAAATGGCAGACGTTGGTATGGGACGAGCTTAGGGGGAAAATTAATTTTTTTTAAATGTTTTTTTTGGGTTGGAGATGGGTGTTTGGTGTCAAAGGAAATTTTTCTTGCCGCTTTTTTTCGCCTAAATTTTTTTT
>WJQU01003300.1:0-30271 GCA_029228625.1 Pseudolycoriella hygida
TAGAAAGTTGGTTCCAAAGGCGAAGTTGTAGAGAATTAAATTTAAGTGAACTCGTTTTGGAGGGTTTTGGGGAAATATGGCCCAATCCTGGTATATGGCCACTCCCATAAATGGGCAGGATGACCCAGATCTCCAGAACTATGAGAGGTAGAAAGTTGGTTCCAAAGGTGAAGTTATAGAGAATTGAATTTAAGCGAACACGTGGTTCATGGTTTTGGGGAAATATGGCCCAATCCTGGTATATGGCCACTTCCATAATTAGGCAGGATGACCCAGATCTCCAGAACTATGAGAGGTAGAAAGTTGCTTCCAAGGACAAAGTTGTAGAGAATAAAATTTTAGAGAACACGTGTCTCAGGGTTTTTGGGGAAAATGGCCCAGTCGTTGGATATAAGCTTTTCTAGATTTGAATGGTCTGAGACGTACTTCGGTAGGGTCGACCTAAACAATAAAACCTCTCATAGTTCTAGAGATATGGGACATTCCTCCAAATTCTAGAAGTAGTCATACACCAGTAGTATTGGGCCATATTTCCCCAAAACCCTGGAACACGTGTTCGCTTAAATTTAATTCTCTACAACTTTGCCTTATACAGTAACTCTACATATTGCATAGTTAAGGAAATATAGACGAAAAACTGTTTTCGTATATGGCCAAGAATCTCAATTTCGTCCATTCCATTGGTTCCAGTGCCAATGACCCTGACCCGATTACCACAAATTTTTTTTCTCAGTTTTGTGACATCAAATGCTTTCATTTGATTTCAAAATGAAGAATTTCCGTGCTATACTTGCTGAGATGTTTGCAAAAAAGCTTCACCGACCCTCGAAAAACCATGTTTTTGGTCACTTCCTCGACCATATCTCCGGAACCACTTGATCGATTTTGCTCATCTTCGAACTTGAATCATGGGAGGCATGTACCTTTCAGGGAAAAAAAGTTTAGGCTGATCGGTTGAGCCATTTGGAAAAAAAAGTGGAGACGGACGGACAGACAGACGGACAGACGGACATTTTTTTTATTGCTGATTCGTCATCTCTAGACGATAATAGATGCATCCCCCCACCTCCCACCTTGATCTACCCCATGTTACAATAAAATTGATTGTAGTAAAAGTATAGGATTTTTGTACTTCGTTCGGGTCCAAAAATAAATTTTGTCTTTAGATGACGTTGCTGACGTTGAACTTGAGTAAAACAAAGCTGATCCATTTTCGTAAACCACATGTCAAAATTCAAAATCAGCCCCTTCTGCCCTTTAATGGTACTGAGATTAAAACTTACTCTACAGTGAAATGTTTGGGATTGACGCTTGACGAGTTTGTCACCTGGGATGCGCATATTGCGAATATTGGTACAATGATCTCCAGGCGGATAGGTATTAACAACAAAAACCCTTTTTAAAAGGGAAACGTGACGCAAGTCCTCGTCCCTTCTTCCAAAACAACTGATATAAACTTTTGTGACGCTGGCAGCTTCGGAACGCAAAAAAATTCTTTTGAAATATTTTCATTTTTGATTAAAAAAATGCGTCATAAATGCCGGACCCCCCAGTGTTATAGTTTTTCTGTTCTTTCAGCTTAATAATAAAAAAATAAAAAATAATAAAAAAAATAATTTGGAGGGGGAGGGGGGCGAGGGAAAAAAAACTCAAAAGTTCGCCTATAAATGGCCCTTTGTCCCAAAGGTTTTTTTATGGAGTTTTTTGGGTTTTTAGACGTTTGACCATTACATACCCAGATAACACATATCACATCGATCTATATCGAAAAGTACATAGATCGTTACATCGTTTATTGTTCATTTATTGTACATTTAGTGTACATTTAATGGGGTGAATGGTAAAAAGTGTACACTAAATGTACATCTAATCTAGTGTAACTATTCACAACTTTCTACGATTCTACGTTATTTTTTCACTACATGTTCACATTATTAGGTGGACATTTATTGTACACTTTTTGCCATTCACCCCATTAAGTGTACATTTCTTGTACATTAAATGAACAATATTCACGAAAGAAGGGATGTAACGGTCTATGTGCTTTTTGATACACATTTAATGTCCTGCAACAGACTTTACGATGTCATCACTCGTATGAAAATTTAATGCGCAGCAGAAATATGTCCTCATTTTGTACTTTCTTGATCATCGACAAAAACAATTATAAAAAAAATTTCGCTGATCGGATTTCAAGCGATTTTCTAGTTTGGGAGCTTTCGAAGAGCTTTTATTATTTTTTTAGTACACTCTATTTTCTAGTTATCTACGCCATTATGCAATTTTCTGATTTCACATACGCAAAGGACAAATTGAGGACATATTTTTCAATTAGAAAATACAAGAGTCAGAACGTTCCTATGGTCATATTTAAATAGAGGTTTTAGTACAAGTCCAAGAAAATACTCCTTTATAGTCTTGTTTGAGGAAATGTTTTGAAAATTTTGAATGTATATTCTGAAAGGACAAATTGAGGACACGCTTTTACACTAATACAGTACACCAAGAGGAGGTCACAAAAATGGCTTCCTCCTCAAGGGATTGCAGTCCGTGGCTCCGAAATAGACTGGAGGTACATCATAAAGTATCTCGGGGTCACTCTAGACAAGACTCTGACCTTTAAGTCACATGTGGATCTGATATACTGTAAAGCTTTAAAGCTACTTGGCGCGCTCTACCCACTATTAAACAGAAACTCAAAGCTGAGCACTGAAAACAAGTTATGTGTCTACAAGGCAATCATTCAAAGTGTCTTGCTTAGTGCTTGCCCAGTTTGGGGCGAATGTGCTAAAATCCACATTGCGAAGCTCCAACTATTACAGAACAAGTGCCTGAAGATCATCTACCGCTTGCCGCCGTACTACAAAACCGCTGACTTGCATGATCTCGCCTCTATACCAATGGTTCACCACCAAATTTCGAAGATCAACTTGAACTTCAAGTCAAAAATTTTAAGCTCAGTTAATCCCATCATCAGGAGACTGAACTGAACAACCTTTAACTGTGATATTAGTCCTTAGTTCTTAATTAAAAAATAAACTCATTTGAAGTTTTTTGAAAATTTTCTTCTGCCCATAAAACAAAAAACATTTCAAACAAGAATAAGATTCTAATAATGATGATAATATTATAGTTTGAAAAGCTAGAGTAAATAAGCTGAACACTAACCACTTGATCCACAGTACAATATTTGTAACAATTGATTTATTGAATAAAGAATATATATATATATATAATACAGTACACTAATTTGAAAGTGTCAAGAATTTAGGACAAATTGAGGACAAATTAATGGCATCACCAATTTTGCTCAAATTTTTATCGTTTTCAAAAAAGCGATTTTGAGCTTTTTGGCGCTTTAGTACACCTCTATATTTCGGACCCCAAGGTAGAACAATTTTTTTTTTGTGTCGGACGCATAGGACAAATTATTTGTGCAGATAAAATAAAAATCTGGGTCGATGACTACACATTTGTAGCAACACCATTTTCAAGAGCAGCCTGAAAGTGATGGAAAAAAAGTGTTGCTTAATGGCGGTTTTATATTTTTTAACGATAAAGACCGTTATTCTGAGCAAAAAATTGTTCTACGGCATGTCTATAAAAATTGAAGTTTTTTTTATAGAGGTAATGTAGGGTCCTATTCCAGTATCATTTGGTACATCATAGTCGGTTTATAAAAAAAACTTCAATTTTTATAGACATGCCGTAGAACAATTTTTTGCTCAGAATGATGGTCCTTATCGATAAAAATATAAAAACGCCATTAAAGCAACACATTTTTTTCATCACTTTCAGACTGCACTTGAGAATGTATGAAAAAAATCGTTTTCTTCATAGTCGTGATGGAGACTGACTTTCTTTTAGGTCCCTGGACCCGGATCAGAAGCCATTTTGTGGGTGCACTTTCATAAAACTTTATCACCTCTTCTTGCACACCGTGTCACATTGGACTTTTCGTTTTGATTTGATTTTTTTTGCGTCTTTGTGTGTTGTACACAAAAAAAGTGTTGATCATCAACACATAAAATCGATCAACAAAATTTTATATTAAAATTTTTATTGATGATCAATTTCATATTTTTCTGATGATCAAAGGATTGATGAATGATTAAATGATTAAGTGAGATATTTTCGAGTTCAAACAGGAAAGGATGCAAAACTTAAATTTAAACTTCCTGAAAACAGTGACACTTGGGAAAGAAAAATTTCGTTAATTCAAAAGCTCAGTTTAAACTACAACGAGATCATGGGTTTACTAAGTACGGAGAAGCAGCAGGAACTCAAATTTAATCAAAATTTATCCGAAGAACTAGTAGGTGTATTTGAAGTTTTTATCGATGTTTTAGTAGACCTTCAGTCGACTGAATATCCGACCCATAACAAAATACTACTCTGGTGGTCAATAATAAGAGATCATTTCAATTCGAATGAGAAATATTCGAGAACAATAAAAAGAGCGATGTTGGAGGCAAAAACCTTATTTGAAACTTACTTCATACCGACCATGGAACAAAAAATATCTTGCTTCTTAGATCCTCGATATAGATTCCTAAAGATGCTCTCTGCAGCCGAACGTAAAGAAGTAATTAGAGAGGTGAGACATTTGCTTAACATCTTACCCGCTGATCCGTCTGGCAATGATGTAACTGCAGTACCAGCTCCACCAGCTAAAAAAAGCAAGTTCAGTCACCTTGAGACGAATGATGAAGACATGAAGGAAAGAGATGAAGTGAATGTATATATACATTCGACGCAGTTGAACGCATATAATTTAACCGAATCTGAATTTAACATTATTGGGCGCTTTTGGAAGTTCAACCGAGACAAACTTCCAAAATTATCTCAGCTAGCCTTATCAAGACTTCACATTCCTGCATGCTGTTGCAGCCGTGAAAACTCAGTGAAACTACAAAAATGTATTCCTCAAAATACGCTCGACGATTTGCTCGTTATTGGAGATACATTTTAGGTGAGCTTCTATTTTGTTTATAATTTAAAGTAAATTAAATTTAGAACGGACGATAGCTTGAAGCTTGAACATCGAAATACGAAAAATGAAATCAAGAAAACGCTATTTATACCAATCCTGTTCGTTAGACGTAGTCAGTAAAATTCCATAACTTCGAATGATTTTAACATCGATCATTTTGCAAACTAATAACAATTTCAATAGCTAATTTTTCTGTCTATTGTTTCGTGGTTTGCAACAACAATTAACACAATAAAGCGCACGATTCTCTCTATTTTCGCAAACGACAATGCTGCCTTTTTTTTAAATTTATCAGTTTGGGCCGGTCCATTACTGGTCCTTGAAACACAGATCTGATGATCCTTTGTTTCGTAACCCGTTCATCATGTAAATCTCGAAAACCTTCCAGTCCCTACCAGGAACCTGTCTAGAGCGGCAGGTCCCATTTTGAAGACATTTTCGGGTTGGACTACATGACTTCCTAGTGTCCTGAACCTTAGTGAGGAGAATTTCGGGCATTCGCATATGACGTGAACGCCCGTCTCCTCACTTAGGCCACAGGTACAACTGGGGTCATTAGAGATTCCCATTTTTGCCAGGTGCTTGCTTAGTCCGCAGTGCCCGGTGATCGCACCCACCACCCTCTTGATGCGTGTCCTGTCCATATTTAGTAGTTCTTTGGCCCACTTCCCATCGGGCACCGGGAAGAAACGCTTTGTGTGCATTCCTCCTTCATAAGTGTTCCAATGGTTAGCGAATTCCGACCTCACCCAACTCTTTATTGCTTTTACGCATGCCGAGTGTGGGATGGGTATGAGAGGTTCTGGCCCGCAACCCAATGTAGCCGAGCCTGTCCTCGCCAGCTCATCCGCCTTTTCGTTGCCCTCCACGCCAGAGTGTCCGGGAACCCAGACCAGCGTCACCTGATTTCTCAGTCCCATCCGGTTCAAGGTTTCCTTTAACTCTTTTACTAGCTTGGATGTAACGACAGGCGAGATGAGCGCTTTGATCATTGCCTCGCTATCAGAACAGACTGTGACCTTTTTCCCACATGCCTCTGGTGGGATTGCTTCCCGCGCTCCCATCAGTGCCGCGAAAATCTCAGCCTGAAAGACGTCGGCATACCCACCTAGGTGGTACCACCTTTCCGCCAACGGTTCCGGGGAGAATACTCCGGCTCCCGTACCTTCTGAAGTTTTAGAGCCATCAGTGAAACTCACTCATCTGATAGGCAGCTTGGCCAACCTTCCAGCCATTCAGACCTATCGGGTATGACAGTCTCAAAACGCCTTACGAAGTCCGTCTCCGGTTTCATTCGGTCCCTAGGCATCTCAAAGACCTCGTTAGTGATAGCCTCCTTGATCCTCCCATGGCCCGAAGTGAAATTCGGAGTCCAAAGATCGTTCTGAGACAGTCTATTCGCCGTAGCAAAAGCTTTCGCCTTCAATGCCACGTGGACCGGTGGCAGGTTAATTAATGTCTCCATAGCCGCCGTGGCTGTCGATTTCATAGCTCCGGTAATACAAATGCATACCAGCCTTTGAATCTCGTTCATCTCTTTCCTCGCACTCCTAATGTCGAGCCTCAGCCACCACACAACGCAGCCGTGACTCATCATAGGTCTTATGACAGCTTCATACATCCACCGTATAGCCTTGGACGGCAGGCCCCAGTTTCTTCCAAATGAGTTCCTGCATATCCAGAAGGCTACTAGAGCCTTCTGTGCCTTGTCCTTGACGTGCTCGATCCAGTTCAACTTACGATCGAGAATAACTCCCAGGTATCTCATCCACGCTCCAGGAACGATATCTTTATTGAACAGCCTCAATTTCCCCACCCGTTCGTGACCAGACGTCCAATGCTGCCTTAATTTGCATAAGAAACTTAGTGCGAAAGAGACAAAAAATTTTGTGTTGATTTTTGTATAGATTTGCTTTTCTCTCTTTCGCACTAAGTTTCTTATGCAAATTACGGCAGAATGTACGACATACAATTTGTTTTGTGCAAGCAAATTGTATCTGCAACAGTGAAGCCACAAAAACTTGAGTCTTAACATTAGCTCTAGAATATTTTTGCATTAAATATTGGTAGACGATCATTTAATAATTAACATTCGAAATATGTTTTCGTCTTTACAGGGTGACCATTAACCCGAGAGCATCAGTTTATCCCAGATATTGAGTTCAAATGCTTGAAATTACTTTAAATATTGATTTTAATGAAATTTTGTGTTACCGTTGAATAAAACATGTTTTTTGTGCGTACATGTCTACAGTTTAATTTGAGAATAATAATAATTTGTACATGCTTCTGGTTGATAAATGCGCCATGCCAATGCAAGTCATTTATCAACCATCAGCATGTAAAATATTGTTCGCATCTGTGGGGATAATTTGTTTATATTCGAGAGGGATTATATCCCACGCCTTCGAATTGGGATACAACCCACCCCCTCGAAGATAAACAAATTTTCCAAACAGATGCGTAATGTACTATTATTAGTAAGGGTTCGTCAATTACTTTTTTAAGAAAACCGCAACTACTCGCAGATGAATTTTTTTAATGAATATTCGTCTCGGATTAATCTATAAAATTCCATCAAAACCATCCGACCGATCCGATCCATAACCGTCCAGACTCGAGTCTAAAAAACCATCTGACCGTACAAAGCCAGTCCAGTCCGGCATTGCTTATGTCCACACGGAACGGTTACCTTAACTTCATTTCAGCTATTCCCGGTCCGAATGAAACCTGCCAAGATTACTCCAGTCCGTCATAAACCGTTTAGGACTAAACCGTTCAAAACAAAATACTCCATTTTTTTTTTTTATTTAACTAGAAAAAAAAATAACATTATAGGCTGTTAGCCTGTACATGTTCTTGTTATCAATCTATAACAGTAAATATATTTAATCTTGACGTTATATATTTTTTTAATCAAAAAGTAAATCAAATTATATTAATGAAAATAGAAAGAGAAAAAAAAAACAAAAAAAAAGACATTTTTCTTCTTCTTTTCTTTCTTTCCTTTCTCCTTTTTTCTATTTTTTAGTAAATCAATAAATCAAAATGTATAGAAAAAAAAAACATTGAACAAATTAAACTAAAAAATGAATTTGACAGACGTAGGGCAGCAATAGCGTGTACACACGTCTCACCAGGTAAAATTATATTCACCTGAAGACCTGAACAGGTTCAATAGAAATAACTTCAAACGGTACTTAAACGTCGCCAGTCCTTTAATATCTCGTATATTTTGTGGAAGGTTGTTAAAGAAACGAAAGGCACGGTTTACTACGGTACATTGACCGGAGCGAGATCGAAAAAAGGAAGGGTAAAGAAGGTTACTTCCTCGAGTATAGTGATCATGAATGTCTGAACCTACTCGAATAGCAAAGTCGTTTTTAATAAGATCATTCTTCAACATATACACCAACGTTGCAGTCTGCATCGCATTGTAATATTCAATTGGCAAGATCGTGGCATTGAAACATAGCCTAGCAGATCCTCTGCCTTTCAGCCCGTAAATATTGCGCAGTGCTTTTTTTTTGCAGAAGAAGAAATTTGTTCAGCGCGTAACGGGGAGCACTGTTCCAAATCGGGTTGAAGTAACTCAAACGAGAATGTACGTACGAAAAGTACAGATTGAACAGAACAGTCCTGGGAACAAAGTGCTTGAGGCGTCGCAAGACGCCAATCAACGGAGAAACTTTCTTGCTAATTCCATTCACTTGGTCATTCCACGTTAAATATCGATTCATTTTCAGGCCCAAATATTTCACTTCATTAACTCTTTTTACAACTTCCTCCCCTACATTCAACACAAAACCTTCCAACCCATCCTCTTTAAATATTATGTAGTTTGTCTTCGCGTTGTTTACCAACATCATATTCTCAGTTGACCACTCACTTAAAAGATTCAAATCACGTTGCATAGCGCATTTCAGATCCGTCTTTGTACCCGCCGAGTATTTGAACGCAGTATCATCTGCGTATAAATATAGTTTACCCTTAAAGCCCATCGCAAACAAATCGTGAGAGAATATAACAAACAAAAGAGACGATAGAGTTGATCCTTGTGGAACTCCGCAAACGACTTCCCTTAAAGAGCTAGTTGCTCCGGTCACTCTAACAAATTGTTTCCTGCTGCTCAGATAATCCCTGATCAGCTCAAAAGCGGCTCCACCGAGGCCAAGGTTTCGTAGTTTATCCAATAGAATCAGATGGTTCACGGAGTCATAAGCTTTCCTAAAACCAACAAAAAGACACCCAAATATGAGCTGCTTATCCATGTCGCTAGCGACTTCAGAGCACAGATCTAAACAACAGGCTAACGTGTTCGACTTCTTCAAAAACCCATACTGTTTCATCTTAAAGAAACGTGTAGACTCCAACTTTGTATATAATTGCTCATAGAGAACTCTTTCTAAGAGCTTTGAAAGTGTCGTCAATAGAGAAATAGGTCTGTAATTGCTCATATCAGTTGAGTCACCGTCCTTTGGGATAACAACCACCTTGGCTACCTTCAAAATGTCGTCAAAATGGGAAGACTCGATACATCTGTTTATCAATGATGTAATGCAGTTGCATGACAAATGTTTGTTCCGTTTTAAGAATCGAGCAGTGATGCCGTCGTTTCCGGCCGCTGAACCTGCCTGTAACTTATCAATTTGAATTGACACAGTCTCAGGAGTGACTGTTTCGAACACAAAGTTGTTCAGGAAATTTGAAACTGGTTGATTTTTTCTACTACGAGGAGTTTCGGCTCTATTCGCATTACCCACAGTTACAAAATATTTATTGAACTCGTCTGCTACTTCTTTTGGTTTATCAATGATGGAACCGTTAATTGACAACCTGGGACATTGTTGAGGGTCGGGTGATTTATTTGAAAGAGCCCTTTTAATTATTGTCCCAAATTTCTTCGGGTTGTCTGCTGTACTGAATTGAGCAGCGTAGTATTGTTTTTTCTTAAAACGGATTCTATAAGAGATTAAACGTTTCAGATTGGCCAATCGGGATCGATGCGTAAAGTCGTTTGGAAATCGAACAGAGAGATGATAAATTTTATCACGACGTTCGACTAGTGATATAATTTCATCGCCTATAAATGGTTCAGATGTCTTTCTCTTTGTTGTTTTAACCGTTTTCTTATGCTTTTCCGTGGAATTTTGCAATATCGTGATAAACGAGTCAAAATTAGTGATCTTCGAGAAATGTATGGATTGTAATTCTTCCGTTAAACTCACGTGATCTATCTTGTCTTTATAGTAGAACTTCTTATTCTTTGGCATCCCTAATTCCAACCCGACAACCACTCCTCTGTGGTCACTGATGTGTGGTTCTATCAATTTGATGAAATACTCAACCCCACTCTCATTCGAAATCACATGGTCTAGGATCGTACGACTTGAACCTGTAATTCGAGTTGCATATCTTGGATCAATCTTGTTCAAGAGTTCAAATCCATTGGAATTGACTACGTCTTGATAATGAGAAACTTCGGAGCCGCTGTTCAACAGATCCAAGTTCATATCCCCGAGCAATATCATCCGCGCGTTGGTTGTCAAAAGATTGTCAAAAAAGTCCATAAAGTTCAGGAAGTCATTCGACGTATCTCGGTCTAATGGACGATAGAATCCACAAACATTCAAACGAAGTTGTGGAAGTGATACTACCACTACGTTAGAGACGCCAGAGGAAGTGTTCAAGATTTGGTTGGATTGAAGCATTGAGTTTACAAAAACACTGACTCCACCACCTTCTTTTTGTTCTCTAATACCGTGGTAGGCTGTGTAGCCATTCAAGTTGTAGTAACCTTCCTCACCCTCCCTCAACCAGTTCTCGCTGAGGACAATGACACTGGGTAATTTGTGAAACCATTTCCGGAAATACTTTTACTGCCCGTACCGGTTATTGATATATTAATCTGTCCTTGATCCGTGTGGACGTATCCATAAATACAAAGTCCAAATTTCAATTGGATAAGTCCACGGATTGCAGGTCCCTGCCATACGGCTCTCAGAAAGATTTGTATTTTGATTAGTAAAAATAAAACCTCAGCGCGAAGATTTCATACAAAAACTTGCCACATTATAAAATAGAAGGCGACAGAAACATTAGCGTTTCTGTCTCTAACAGGCGGTTACACATTAGCAATTACTTTCGTTCTATTCTCTGATTTTCACAATTTCTTTGACAGAAAAATATGACGATACTGGATGATCCGATTATTAGATGTGTAATATGAATTTCGTTATTTGAGAAAATCAAGAGACGAAATTACCTTGAAGACAAAAGGGTACGTGCTTGATGCGTCATTATAAATTAACTTTGGGTGCTGCATTCATATTATGAGAGAAAAAACTATTCTCACAAGCACAAGGGTGAGTTTGGATTGGAAACATCGAACTACTGAACTAATCTTGACAAAATTTTCTCCTGTTATTTCTTCGAACCAGGCTTATCTTTCATCCGACATTTTGATAAGCGTGAGTTTGAGGAGGTAGTGTGTGAAGTCGTCATTTTACCTTTGTTGAAGAGATGAGAAGTGATATTCGGCTTCGATAAATAAAAGGAATAAAAATTTACAGTTCAAAAATATTTAATTTTCATCATTCAGAATTAATCGGATTGTATTTGATCAATACATGTAATGCCAGCAATAGTTATAGTTCACAAGTTAGGATTATTTGGATGATATTTTATCAAAATGTTTGAGATGTCAGCCATAGCCAACGCTTGATTCCACTGTGACATTGCCTTTAGGCAAGCAGTCACGTACTCCCCATAGCACTCACAACTGTCTTTCGGTGCGTCGCTCGATGCAGAGCTTGAGCTTCCTTCTTTTACCGAACGCAAGATTTCTAAACACTCTTCGACAACTATTTCCTGCTTAATTTTGTAGCTTCCTTTTGAATTTGGACGGAAAAGTTGCTTCACTAATGACGGATTGGTTTTAAGGACAGTGTTCGTAGATGAAACGCAAGGACTTTTTGTTGTTGTTTGCAGCTCATAGGGTTGATTAGGCAAATCAACAATTTTTTCAATGTCAACCGCAAACCGCAGTCCAATCTTGAGTTATGTATGTACACAACGACGTACGATTAGGAGCACTGTCATCCAGGAAAGTCAAACTATTGAAATGTGGCCAAGTCGGAACATAAATGTCATCAGCCGCTTGCGGATTTCTTAATTTTAGACAAGTTGTGTTTGTAAGTGGTTTGCATGCCACTAAATCGGTGATGGATTTCTGTAGCTGAGAAGATGTAAATTGTAGAAACATTAAAATATTAAGTTGAAGTTGCACACGTTACCGGTGAATTTATTATTCAGTTGCTTCACCAAATCTTGTAATGATGCACTTTTAACAGCGATCTTGTAGTTTGCATCGTTTTGATTCCACAAAAAGCGATTTTGACTGTAGAATTGGATGATGATATCCTCTTCTTTTTCTGTAAAAACCTTCCGAACACGCATCGATTTGATTTCGCCAGCGCTTAGACTTGTTCCTTCACCAGCCACGTTTGAGCTCTGTGTTGAAACTTCCGCAGCAACACTTTCAACTTCGCTGTCAAGTTCTAACTCTTTTTATGGGATGATCGCACCTGGTTCACGTATATTTACGACTACACCACGTTTACGCATATATGAGCGCCGTGGTTTCGTCACCTTTTCTTTTTCCATCTATTTTGAGGTTATAAAGTTTTGTTTAATCATGGAGAACGTATTGACAATTATTTATTAACAAATATGAATCAAAATATTAAATTTAATTTTAATTTAAATTAAAATTAAACATATTAAAAAAGAATTTACTGAATTGATAGATTTATTAATCACTTACCTTCAAAGTTGCACGAACAAACTTTAAACACCCAACGCATCAACGAAAAAGTTTCGGAAAAAGTTTGACAGATGAAATACAAAAGTAGAAAAAATTCCACTTCTTCTATTCTGTACATTTTGTACGGAGACGAAATAGACTGTATTCTCAGTTTCGTTAAGTTTTCTAAATGTGTATTCTGTATTGACAGTAGTTGTTATATGTGTAACCGCCTTACCATGCGCAACATGACTATTTGCATTCAACCTTGGATACAATCACGGTATACACTATCAGTGTGACATAAAGTTCAATTCAATAGACACAAAATTCTCAGTAATGCGGAAAAAATCTGCATTTTATTTCAAATGTAAAGCGTAAACATTGATATTTTCCCCAATATTCTCTTATCGCTGATTTAGAAGTGTTTAATTAGAATAAGTTTGAACTATGCCACCTCGAGAGCATATGGAGATGTGTTTTTTTTAACATTTCTGATTGTTTACGTAATTCGTGGGCACTGTCGATTCGCTTCTGTATATAACATTCAACGTTTTTTTTTAGGTTTTTATTAAGCTATGAAGCAACCCTATTCTACGAATGAAAATGACGACCTTCTTCTCCTAATGTGACCTTAGATCTGTTTCTGATAGGATAATTTTTATTGATTCGTACTTTCAATTCATCCTCTTAATCAGCTAATTATTTTCGTAATTTTTGCGTCCGTCCGTCGTAATAATTATCAATTTAGCACAAACTGAATAAATGCGAGTGGTTTTATGAAACTTACTTTATTCAGTGAGGACATTTGGTTCGGTGTATAGCTAAAATTTATTCGTTAAGTTCATAATATACATAGCATCTCAAAATGAGTAATAAGATTTGTTTAAGTGTTGTGGTCTTTTTGGCTATGTCGTTTGGTAGGTTACACGTTTTTATTTAAAATGATATTGAATTCAGTGCTCATCCAAACTAATGAGATCTTGAATATTGCGTACGTTGTACCTCCTTGTTGTTTCTTCTTTGATTTCGGATCAGGAATCGAAAAATTTTGGTTTAATTCGAAAAATCATTGATTTCAGCAGAAACATTTGATCATCAGAAAAATATGAAATTGATCATCAATAAAAATTTTAATATAAAATTTTGTTGATCGATTTTATGTGTTGATGATCAACACTTTTTTTTGTGTACAACACACAAAGACGCAAAAAAAATCAAATCAAAACGAAAAGTCCAATGTGACACGGTGTGCAAGAAGAGGTGATAAAGTTTTATGAAAGTGCACCCACAAAATGGCTTCTGATCCGGGTCCAGGGACCTAAAAGAAAGTCAGTCTCCATCACGACTATGAAGAAAACGATTTTTTTCATACATTCTCAAGTGCAGTCTGAAAGTGATGAAAAAAATGTGTTGCTTTAATGGCGTTTTTATATTTTTATCGATAAGGACCATCATTCTGAGCAAAAAATTGTTCTACGGCATGTCTATAAAAATTGAAGTTTTTTTTATAAACCGACTATGATGTACCAAATGATACTGGAATAGGACCCTACATTACCTCTATAAAAAAAACTTCAATTTTTAAAGACATGCCGTAGAACAATTTTTTGCTCAGAATAACGGTCTTTATCGTTAAAAAATATAAAAACGCCATTAAGCAACACTTTTTTTCCATCACTTTCAGGCTGCTTTTGAAAATGGTGTTGCTACAAATGTGTAGTCATCGACCCAGATTTTTATTTTATCTGCACAAATAATTTGTCCTATGCGTCTGACACAAAAAAAAATTGTTCTACCTTGGGGTCCGAAATATAGAGGTGTACTAAAACGCCAAAAAGCTCAAAATCGCTTTTTTGAAAACGATAAAAATTTGAGCAAAATTGGTGATGCCATTAATTTGTCCTCAATTTGTCCTAAATTCTTGACACTTTCAAATTAGTGTACTGACACTTCGATAGTGTAAAATTGTGTTATTAGATTTTAAAGTGTTTTGTACTAAAAAGTTTAGTACAGTAAAAATTTGTCCTCAATTTGTCTTTTAAGAAATACATTCGAAATTTTTAAAGCATTTCCTTAAACAAGACTATAAAGAATTATTTACTTGGACTTGTACTAAAACTTCTATTTAAATATGATCATAGGAACGTTCTGACTCTTGTCTTTTCTAATTCAAAAATATGTCCTCAATTTGTCCTTTGCGTATGTGAAATCAGAAAATTGCATAATGACGTAGAGGACTAGAAATTAGATTGTACTAAAAAAATAATAAAAGCTCTTCGAAAGATCCCAAACTAGAAAATCGCTTGAAATGCGGTCACCGAAATTTTTTTTAATTGTTTTTGTCGATGATCAAGAAAGGACAAAATGAAGACATATTTCTACTGCGCATTAAATTTTCATACGAATGAAGGACTAAAAATGTTCTTCAACGAGATATATGAGAAAGTTTGCTTCGGCTGCCTAGCGTCACCGGTTCAAATCCGATCGGCGTCACTTTTTTTTTGTTGTTTCTTTCGATGGTTAGGAAGAATTGACCACCCGCATCTATCAAGCATTCGACAATCATTCACAACTGGATGTTTTTTATTCAGATATTTCCAAGGCGTTCGATCACGTTGACAAATCCAAGCAAATCAGGAAACTTGCACGATTTCCAATATCCAACCAATCACTTTTTTGGTTTAAGTCGTATTTGTCGGAACGACAGCAATATGTTAAGATAGGTCGTGCTAAATCCAAATTTTTGTGTGTGCCATCAGGCGTAGGACAAGGTTCAGTTAATGGACCATTCCTGTTTATTGTATTCTTCGATGACTCCGATCCATTGATGGGCGAAATTGCTGCGTTAAACTTCGCTGACGACATAAAGATCGTGGAATTCATCAATTCCACGGAAGATGCCATAAAACTTCAGAAAGGGATAAGTGACTTTATGCAATGGTGCAAAGATAATAAACTGCAAGTCAATAAAGAAAAATGCAAAATAATGACGTTCACTAGGAAAAATAACCCTATCATTTTTAACTACACCATCGACGGTGAACCAGTGAAAAGGGTCGAAGAAAATATGGACTTGGGCGTGATATTTGACAAGGGGTACACATTTCAATCACACTACGAATATATATCTAAACGAGCAACGGCAACAATGAAATTTGTCAAACGACAAGGGCAGTATTTTGGAAAGAACACTATCAAAATCATATACTAACTGCTGGTTCGCTCCATACTAGAATTTGCGGCTCCCATTTGGTCGCCAACTTATTCGGTACACAAGACAAAATTGGAAAGTGTTGAAAAGCAAATGGTTTTGTTTCTACTCGGTGATGATAAACGTCACTTGACAGGTTCATACGTTCTACCTCCTTATGCTGATAGATGTGAACAGCTAAAATTAACAACACTTGTCAGACGTCGAGTCAACGCAATGATCATGTTCATACACGCAATAATTATTGGCAAATATCAATCACAGCATCTCCGATCAATGATTAAGCTCAATCCCGTTACTCGCATATTACGTCATTCAAACTTCATCTTATTGACCAAACGCGATAACTCTCCATTCAACAATGCTTGCCGTTTGTTTAATATTGCAGTAAGTGAACGACCCATCGTTACCATGCAAGGAATTTCGTAAGGCGTTACTGCAACTTCCTGACAACTTGTTCGCAGACTGGACAAGGCTATGACTACTGTCTACTCGACAATCCTACTTTCTCAGACTTAGCTCTCACTTGGAGACTTAAACTCTAGACGATCAATTTATTTATTTGAGATAAACCTACTTTTAACTACCGTGATAATTCCAATTTTCCTATTACCTAGACGATCAAATTTTTTGAGATTGAATTAGCTGTGATTATATCTATAAAGTTTTCTATTTTTGCTATATTTTTATTTCTATTTCCTTTTAATTTTTGTATATTTATCCTTTTTGTGATATTTATTGTTATATTATTGTATTATGTTTTTAGTCCGTCGACTGCACTAGTCAGACGTTAAATAAATGAATGAAAAGGACAAAATAAGGACATATTCCTGCTGTCCATTAAATTTTCATACGAGTGAAGGGCTAGAAGACAAGAGTTTTGCTTGAAAAAAATATGAAAGTTGAGCATTACAGAAGTTTTGCCTCACGAAAAGAATTTTAATTCAGTAGTGCAGACAAGAGTTTTGCTTCACAAGAAATATCCCAAGAAGGACCCCCATGTAATGCATGGCTTTATTAAGGGGTGAACATATATCCCAGATAACAATTTACCCCACGAAATGTACGTTTGATGACATCGTAAAGTCTGTTGCAGGACATTAAATGTGTATCAAAAAGCACATAGACCGTTACATCCCTTCTTTCGTGAATATTGTTCATTTAATGTACAAGAAATGTACACTTAATGGGGTGAATGGCAAAAAGTGTACAATAAATGTCCACCTAATAATGTGAACATGTAGTGAAAAAATAAAAATTCTTGTTGCACAAAAAATGTGCATTTTATGTTCATCAACAAAAACGTAGAATCGTAGAAAGTTGTGAATAGTTACACTAGATTAGATGTACATTTAGTGTACACTTTTTACCATTCACCCCATTAAATGTACACTAAATGTACAATAAATGTACAATAAACGATGTAACGATCTATGTACTTTTCGATATAGATCGATGTGATATGTGTTATCTGGGGATGTAATGGTCAAACGTCTAAAAACCCAAAAAACTCCATAAAATAAACCTTTGGGACAAAGAGCCATATATAGGCGAACTTTTGAGTTTTTTTCCCTCGCCCCCCTCCCCCTCCAAATTATTCTTTAAAAAAACTACGTCGCAGCAGCTTTCAAACGAGCCCCCACTCATCAAAATCGGTTGAAAATTGGCTGAGATATCGAGGTTTGAAAATGACATTTTTGTATGGAATTGGATTTTTTCTATTATTTTCATCATTATGAAAACTTTTTTTCTCATCTGTCGGTTTCTATGTTCTATGTATATATATATCTATGTTCTATCTATTAATAATTTTAGATCTCGAGAACTAGACAGCCGATCTTCTTGAAATTTTCAGGGAACGTCAGTCTCGGCCCCAAATGAAAAATTTCATATGCCACTTTTTCGGGAAAATTCTGGAAAAGCCGTGGCATGTGGTAAAGTGGACAATTTTGAGGGTTTTTTAGGTAATGCTTGGAGTTTTCGAATTTAAGCTCCGGAGTGGCAATAGCTAGAGAGTTGGCTTCTTCGGGAAAGTTATAGAGTTTGGTCAGGAGAATTTTTTGGCATTTTAAGAAAATAGCTGCCAACTGTCAAAGTGACACCATCTTAGATTTTTTGATAAATTCCGAAAAAGAATACCTAAACAGTTGGTTTCTTCAGGAAATTTATATGAATCAGTGAGAAGAATTGGTGACACGAAGTGTTTCGAAGATAGCCGAAGGTCACACGAAGTGTTCCGAAGGTAGCCGAAGGTGACACAAAGTGTTACGAAGGTAGCTGAAGGTGACACGAAGTGTTTCGAAGGCAGGCGAAGGTGACACAAAGTATTCCGAAGGTACCCGAAGGTTATACGAAGTGTTCCGATCGTAGCCGAAGGTGTTGGAAAAAAATTTTTTTCCGAGAAAAATTTTTTCAAAAAATAGAAATTTTTTCTACAACTGAAAACTTCAAAAACGGATGATATCACAACAAAAACCTCTTAAAAGGTAGAGTGTGACGCAGTCCGTGAGTTAATGATATCGCTTGAGGTGACGCTATCGCTGATAATATGCAGAAGTTTGTTTGAATGGAACCTTGTATTCGAAGTTTTGATTTCCTGAAAAAATTACAGCTCTGTTTTCAAAACAAAATCATCATATTATCAGCGATAGCGTCACCTCAAGCGATATCATTAATTTTGGAAGCAGACTTACCGACTGCGTCACAGTCTACCTTTAAAGAGGTTTTTGTTGTGATATATTTTATCCTAAGTTGTGACCTACTCCTTCTTTAAATGAGCGCGTCTGAATTTTGACAGCTAATGTAACTTAGATGTTTATCAAAGTGAAGGTATTGTCGTCGCGACCGTGCGTAAAGTAGTTTTTATGTAACATTTTCGCACAACAGTCGTCCCATCGTAAAATTGTGCAGTTTTTTTTTTAATTACATTTTTCAGTTGGTGATTCACAAACACTATACACAGAAATGGGGTTTTCGGACAGAGTAAGACGAATGTCGTTGTAAATATTTGTAAATTATCAGCCGAAAAATTCAATGAATAACTGGGCAAATATCTGGAACCTAATGATAAAACAACCCGGAATTCGAAATGCCTTGCAATGCAATAAAACAGACGTTTAGATTCGATAAATCATTTAGAGTAGGGAAACAACTCAGGAGCAGGCTACTGCTGTCCCCAATCAAACTTTGAAAAATCTATCCCTCTGGGAAAATTAACAATTGTGTACCTCACGGAGATAAGAGGAATACTGGGATGTTGCTGGGACATTCTCGAAGATGAAACGATCTACATCTACGCAGACAGCCAATCAGCGCTCAAAGCCTTAAACAGCTACAGATTTACTTCATCATTAGCACTTCGGTGCAGAGATTCACTCCAGGCAGTTGCAGCTTTGAATCAGGTAAATTTAGTGTGGATACCCGGTCACAGCGGATTCGATGACAATGAGAAGACTGACGAGTCAACTCGTGAGGCGGCAGACACCACACTAATTGGGCCCGACCCGGCATTAGGGGTCTCATTAGCAGTACTTCAAAGTTGGATTACCGTATGGAAGGTAGCTGCTTTCTCAAGACATTGGCAGTCGATCGGGCATGCAAGACCTGCATACCACTAAACAAGGCCAAAGCTAAAGGTCTCGTCCCCCAACAATCAATAAAGGGCGTATCTCCCAAGCAATTGCTAAAATACCTGAATGCTACGAAAAGGTTGTAACGGATAATCGATCAAAGCAGCCTCCATTACTTTTGAAGTGTGGGAAAGCACAACAGACCCGCTGGAGGTCTAGGTGCAGGAGGCTCTAGGGTCTCCACTCACTAAATCTAAACTAATCAAACTGGGCGTTCTTACGATTGGGTCACTGTAGTCTGAAAACATTAAAGTAAAGCAAATATTGTTTCACACTCGTTATGAAGGGCGGTTTTCTTGCATTCAATATATTATAACATGATCGATGCGAGTTCGAGTTTAGCGGCGCACTTACGGTGTTTTTTTGTTTCGGATTATAGTTCACTCTCTTCCACAATTGAAAGATGTCAGCGGCAGTCAATCACAAGTGTTGCAATTGATGGCGTACGCGCGGTCTATTGATACAAAAACTCTCAAATGTACGTATATTTACTCGAACTTTGGCAAAATTTATTGGATTTTTTTACGAAGTTTTTAATTTCTGCTAAACTCTAACCTTTTAAATTACAGCGGCTCTAGCCAAAGTAGATAGTAATGAAAGTGAGGAAGCGGAATGGGACGACCTGTTTTTCGGCATATTTTTTGAAGATTCGGTTGAAAGCAGTGAAGAAGTGCCCACTGACTTCGGACCGGAATTCAATCCAAGACAATTCTTATCTCGGCTGAATGTTGACATAGAGAACGCATACCGGCGCAAATGTAAGAAAATATCTGGAAGTGATGATACATACGATAAGATCGAAGCAGCGAAAAAAGAACTTGGAAAATGTCTGAAGAGCTTTTCGAAATTAGAAGAATTTCAAACAAAGTCCGAACCGGAAGACAACAAAAACATAGTCAGGAAGTGAGTTTCTCTTTGCAATGTTTCAGGATAGCCGTTAGTTTTAATCGAAACATTTTTGATTTCAAGCCTTTGCCGCAAGCGAGACATTCCAATCAAATGTATAGAGAATTACATAGCAGTAGATGATCAATGCTCTTTCCCGAGTGAAATCGAGGAAGGCAAATCAATTTTTAGAATTTCCCTCAACTTTTTGGATTTGTTTTGCGGAAACGACGGAAACGACCTAATTTCATTGGTCGACAACGGACGGGACTGCGCGATCGAAAAGAAAGTTGAAGTGAAGACTTGCGCCAACAAAGCATTATATGAAATAGTAAAAGGATTCTTAGTTAGAATGATTGAAGTTGAAGAATTCGACCTTACAATGGACGCTGAAAACTGCAGGTAAGTGACAAATCCATTCAATGGACGACGCTAAGCTTCAACATGCAATTTGCTACAGAAATTTCTTAAATCTAAACATTTATCTAATTTCACTTACTTCCAGAACGTACGACGAGACGAAGACCTGTTTTGTATCGGCAGTGGAATCTTGTGCTGAGCCCACGCCAAAGAAGTTCATTTCTTCAGTATTTGATATCGTACGCAACGAAACTGCATGCCCTAATTTCGACTCTATTCAAAGCAATCTTTTGAAATAAATTGCTTGAGTTTGGGTCTAGTGTGATGTCATTAAAACTGAATAAATAAAAACAAATTGATGAAAACATAATTTCGGTTTTCCCATAGGAATGACTCTCTTTCTAACCCAACCGCCGCGCCGCCGCAGGCCGAAATTGTTTGTTATGGTCCACCAAACAAAATTATCTTAGAAATCTGAGCATGTGATGATGAATGTGAGAACCGAATAGAAATTTGCTTTGAAATAATCGATTTCTGCTACCTGCTGAGATGAGACACATTTGTCACATTTCTTCATTAAAAATACTTTTTGGACCCGTACGAAGTACAAAAATCCCATACGTTTACTGCAAACAACTTTATTGTAACATGGGGTAGATCAAGCTATGAGGTGGGGAGATACGTTTATTATCGTCCACCGGAGACGGGGTATATGACCTGAAGACGGACACCTGGATTCACCTGGGAAGTCTATCCAGCACCTTCCAGGCGGAAAATTCAGCAGCTCTTTTGGGGGCTCGAGAAATTCTGCTAGAAGGACTGAATAGTGAAGACGTGATCGTGTACATGTAATAATGCAATAAAAGCGCTGATATCTTCCATTGTGACTTCTAAATTGGTAGAAGAATGTAAAGGCTACTTGAACCAGATAGGGCTGAGCAATCGAGTCAAACTAGTTTGGGTGCCTGCTCACTCCGAAGTGAACGGTAATGAGAAGGTTGATAAGCTGGCAAAAACCGGCTCAACGGAAATCTCATACGGATCCGAACCTCATATCCCCATCCCGAATTTGCTTTGTGCGAAAGCGGTAAAGGACTGGGTGAGGGCGGAGCATAGAAAAATCTGGACAGCGTACGAAGAAGGAGTGCATACCAAGCATTTCTTCCCCACTCCGAACGAGAAATGGACTAGGGAGCCCCTGTCGATGGGTCGGGATCGCATAAGAATGGTGGTTGTGCGGCGACCGGACATGGCGGACTCAACAAGCACCTGACGAAGATGAGAATTTCAGGTGACCCAGACTGTTCCTGTGGCTTGGAAGAGGAAACGGGCTTTTACGCTATATGTGAATGCCCTAAATTCCATCAGCTAAAACACAGGACACTAGGCGACTACGTCGTGCACCCTTCGAAAGTGGTCGAGCTAGGGCCTATCATATTAGACAGGTTCCTGGTCGGCACGCAAAGGTTTTCATGGTTTTTTAAATGATGAGCGGGAAAAAGGAACAAAGGGACACAAGATCTGTGTTCCAGACCACGAAAGTGATCGTCCCAAACTGATAAAAATCTAAATAAAATCGTCTAGTAATGACGAATCAGCAATAAAAAAAATGTCCGTAGTCGGTCCGTCTCCACTTTTTTTTTCCAAACGACTCAACCGATCTCCCCAAACTTTTTTTTCCTGAAAGGCACATGATTCCCATGATTCAAGCTCGAAGATGAGCAAAATCGGTCAAGCAGTTCCGAAGATATGGTCGAAGAAGTGGATGTCGAGCGCACGGAAATTGTTCATTTTGGTGTCGAATTAAAGAAGCATTTGAGCTCAGAAAACTGGGAAAACTTGTTTGTGGAAATCGCGTCAGTGGACTGGGCACAGGGACCAATGCGATGGACGAAATTGAGTTCATTGGCCATATTAAAAAGCAGATGGTTTATCGTCTATATTTGATTAACTATACTGTCAAGGGAAAGGTTGTAGAGAATAAAATTTTAGTGAACACGTGTTTCAGAATTTTGAGGAAAAATGGCCCAATCCTAGTAAATGGCCACTTCTAAGATTGGACGGGATGACACATATCCCTAGAACTATGAAAGTTACAAAGTTGCTTCCAAAGGCAAAGTTGTAGAGAGTCAAATTTTAGAGAATACATGTCTCAGGGTTTTGTGGAAATATGACTTAATCCTTGGGATTCTAGAATTGAGAGGGATGACCCATATTTCTGGAACTATGAGAGTTAGAAAGTTGGTTCCAAAGGCAAACTTTTGGGGAAATATGGCACAATCCACGACATATGGCCACTTCTAGAATTGTGTGGAATTACTCATATTTCTAGAACTATGAAAGTTAAAAAGCTGCTTCCAGGGACTCGCTCACTTGTTGCAAGGACAAGGTCAAGGTTAGAAAAATTTGTGAAAATGTCTACAGTCATTTTAATCCCACTTTGTCGTCCCACACTAAATAACTTCGAACATGTCATTTAAGGGTCCTTTTCATCAAGGGGCATACATTTCATCATTTTTCTCTATACATTTTTGTGTACGTACTTTGTGGATGGCACCCAACTCTATCATAAAAATGCCAATGAAGCCATCTGGCCGTCTGCGCCATCTGTTCTGATTTTTGTCATATGTCCAAAAACTTTCCGCAGTACATTCCTTTCGAAAGTCGGCAGCGATGTTTTCGCGACCCATACGTAGCTATCGGTCTTATCACAGATTTGAACAGAGCGCATTTTGAACTTCGTCTTATTGGACCCGTACGAAGTACAAAGGTCCTATACGTTTACTACAAACTATTTTATTGTAATCGATCTAGGTGGGAGTTGGGGATAAACTTATTATCATCCGTCCGTCCATCTCCGATCACCCCCCGATTCAGGTTCGAAGGTAAGCACAATCGGTCAAGTAGTTCCGAAGATATGGTCGAAGAAGTGGAGGTCGAGCTTAGGTGAAACTTTTTCGCAAAAATGTCGGCAAGTAGCGCGCGGAAATTGTTCATTTTGGTGTCAAATTAAAGCATTTGATCTCAGGTTTTTATTGGAAAATTTGAGCGTCACATTTCAAAAATATGCTTAAAAAACGCAAACTTTCCCATTTTCATCACTCACATTCAGCGCACATCTCGGTACATTTAGATATACAATTTGAAGATCTGCACTTAAAGCTGAACACGAACACGCACGAGACACTGAAACGTGTTTTGATAAAAAGATTTCATTGTTCTCATGTCAAAATTGACATTTGAACAAAGAGAATGTTTATCAAAACACGTTTTCAATGTCTCGTGCGTGCTCAGCATAAGCGCATTTGACATTCCGTTTTTCACATTTGTTTCACATCCGTTCGACCGTAATATAATGGCACCATTAACGGTCCAACTTCAAAGCGAATGCACCAATAAAATGATAATACATTGGTCTTTTATAACTATAATAATTTCAAAGATCCCTAGAAATTGTCCAAGGTAATGGAAATACGCACAGGAAATACGTCTGAGACCATTTATTTTAATGACCAAAATGTCCTCTTCTGCACCATGTAACAAAGAGGACCAACGTAGTTTTTTCTAGAAATCCTGAAAATATTTCGTCTAAAATGTAATTATCACTAAGTTTGCCTTTAAAAGCAAATTTCTAACTGCCATAGTTTTACAGATATGCGTCATCCCTCTCAATTGTAGAAATGGCCACATTCCAGCATTAAGAGGCATCTATTTAAAAGCTCGGACACCCCCATGTAAATTCAATGAAATTTGCGCTTGAAAACTTCCAAAAAAAAAACTTTGAACTTTATTTCATTAAGTGTTGGTCGCACTTTTTCCATTAATTAACATTTTTCTATTATTAATCACAACAAAAACCCTTTTAAAAGGGAAATGTGACGCAAGTCCTTCTTCCTCCTTCCAAAACAACTGATATCAATTTGGGGTGACGCTTAAAGCTTTGAAACGCAAAAATTCTTTTGGAATGTTTTTATTTTTGATTAAAAAAATGCGTCACAAATGCCGGACCCCCCAGTGTTATAGTTTTTCTGTTCTTTCAGCTTTCACAACGCAAAAATTTGTCATTATGTATGGCGTATTTTTGAACAGGAAATCAAATTTTTGCGTATGACAGCTGAAAGCGTAGAAAAATTATTACATTGGTGGGTCCGGCATTTGTGACGCATTTTTTTAATCAAAAATGAAAACATTCCAAAAGAATTTTTGCGTTTCAAAGCTTTAAGCGTCACCCCAAATTGATATCAGTTGTTTTGGAAGGAGGAAGAAGGACTTGCGTCACATTTCCCTTTTAAAAGGGTTTTTGTTGTGATATCAGTACTTTTGGAAGTTTCGGCTACTACTTTCATGGGCGAAAATGATCCCCTCAACTTCCTCTACAACATATCAAAAGTTTTTTTTTGAGCCGCCGCCGCCGCCAAACCGAGCCGCGGCGGCTACTACTTCCATGGGCGAAAATAATCCCCTCAACTTCCTCTACAACATATCAAAAGTTTTTTTTTTGAGCCCCCGGTCCATTTTCCGCCATTTTGGCGGTCACCCCTATACACTACACACCCAACCCAACATCTTTCCCTTTGACACCAAACCTGTATCTCGAATACCCAACCATGTCTTATACAAAATATGCTTCCGTATACACACACACAAACACATACATATGGGCTTTATATGGCGCCTTCTAAGAGCCCTGGCGCCCAAACGAGGCCGGTACCCCCCCTTTTTTAAAATCTCATATGGCGTAGAATGTCCAGCCGAAGGTCCCTGCAAAATTTCAAGAAAAGATATCGAGTCGTTTTCGAGAAAACTCCAAAAAAGTGGGTTTTCATACAAATGAGCCATGGAACTAACTAACTAACTAACTAACGTAGGATATTTTCATTAACTTTGGTTTCTATGAAAGTGCACATTTTGTATGGAAAATGACGATTTTCTAAAGGTCATATCTCCGGATCCACTGGACCGATTTTTTTGAATAAAAAGTCGATTTTAATCAGAATTTTACGTAGAATCCGAAAAACTAGGGCTCAGAAAGATACGACGCAAGGCAAAAAAGTCAAAATCTAGCTGTATATATGGTTCCGAAGTCTACGAAAAAAATTTTTCTGAATTTTTTGGTCGTGGGGACTTGCGTCACGGGCGCATTGCTACCGCGCGCCCATGATTTTTATCGTTCTCGACTAAATATGGCCCATGTAAATGTAGAAAACAGAGTAACATAGGACATTTATTGGTAAACCACGTATGTGAAACTCTGTAGGTTACGAATGAATTTTGGAAATATTATTAACTGTATTTAAAACGCTCAAAAAGCACAAATTTTAAAGAGGTCTGGAAATGGACGAAATTTTGATGCGTTTTTAAATGTGCATCCTAAAGGAGTAAAAAAACTCATAGTGTCAACCCAACCGGCAAAAAGTGAATTGAAAAAGGAGTTATGTTGATATTGTGAATGCCACACGTGCCACACACTCGACTATTATGGATTTATTATTATCACTCATGGTTTCGCATTTAATTGGGAATAGTTGCAAAATGTCTGTTCACAATAAATGGATGAGAATTCATTTTTTTAAAGTTTCTCTCCATTTTTAATGCACAATTCGTGTAGAGAGAGGTACATTTCGATTTAAACAGTTTTAGGTTTGTTAGAAGTTATAAATGCCATTAACTTCAAATCAAATTTCTTTTACATTGAGTACCTTGGTTTGTATGTGCACGTTGTGTCTATTTCTTGCGCATTAGGGTGGTCCAAAAATGTGTGGAAAAATTAAAGTGTCGAAAAGTTTGGTGCACCAGCGTTAAAACGAATCTAAATGGGTCCCTGATGAATAGTGTCTATGGGCGCAACTGAATCCGGAGTGATCTAGGGGTTTCGCAAAATCAAAATAGTCAAGAAATCCCAAAAACAGTGAAAAACGTAGACTTCTGCGAAATTGTATGAAACTAGTACAAGGGTAGGAGTCATGTTCAGGCAAGTTTAATGAAATCCGTTCAGAATACTCCGCAGAGAACGTTTTTTGACTTACTTTGAGTTTCCGCACGCTGTCGGAATCATGGGAGCCCATTGAAGAACAAAGTGTACCCAACTTTTCCTAGCGCCAGACCGCGACGACGAAATCAGGTAGTGGCAAACTAATTTAGGGAAAATGTTAGGAATGAATAGTACTTTTAATATAAAAAATACCACTTGGGTTCAATTCACAATCTTGAAGTTTCCTGTGTCTTAAAAGTTGACCCATATTTCACGATAATGTTAGAGCCGCATGAACTCATTTGTTCCTACGTTTGAAATTTTTCGACTCCGAATCTTTTCATTCCCTAAAAGATAATCGAAAATGGAAGGTCAAGTTCGAAGATGAGCAAAATCAGAACAGATGACGCAGACGGCCAGATGGCTTCATTGGTATTTTTATGATAGAGTTGGGTGCCATCCACAAAGTACGTACACAAAAAATGACTATTTTTAGACGATCTCATACGCAAAAATGTATAGAGAAAAATGATGAAATGTATGCCCCTTGATGAAAAGGAAGGCCCCTTAAATGACATGTTCGAAGTTATTTAATGTGGGACGACAAAGTGGGATTAAAATGACTGTAAACATTTTCACAAATTTTTCTTACCTTGACCTTGTCCTTGCAACAATTGAGCGAGTCCCTGTGAACGATTCCAGATAGCAGCATTGAGCGCCCAAGCCCTGAGTGTATTATGACCACTTCAGTGATGAAACTTATACAATCACAAGTCATATTACATTAGCCGCGCGCATGTGTCATGATGGTGCGAGAAAAGCAACATTAAGACCACTCTCTTCCGGCTTCCGGTGCAGTATGACGTTCTCCCATGTTTTATGATATGCGAGATTCCAACCCTTCAACCACTTCCGAACAGCAGCAACTACCTCACTCAAGAATAACAAAGCTTCCGGTCCGGATAATATACCAGCAGAACTGCTGAAGACGGATGGTGACGAATTGTCTAAACTAATGTTTGATTTAGTAAAACGAATACGGAACACGGAAGAGTTGACTGACGAGTGGCTAGAGGGTGCCATTTTACCTCTACACAAGAAAGGTGATAAAACTGAATGAATTAGATGGATCGATGGTGTCGTATTCACGCTCGGAATAAAAAATTAGCAATACGCGGCAAGGAATTGGATCAGAATCCTCGAGCAGGCCAAGACCCACAAGCGGCTGTAGCGCCGAAAAAGTAAGTAAAAGTAAGTAACCACATCCAAGGGGAAGAAGTCCTTCACGCAGTTTATTTGAAACCGACGTGTAATATGGACAGCTCTGGCTCGCTAATTGAGATGAACTTGCACGCTAACAACAATCGCCGTCACTCGACCAAGTGATCGAACTAACTACTCAATTTGGTTCAAAAGGTTGCAATATAGACCTTACCGGTCAAGCAACGAAGCTTTGCGTATATGTTTTGTGTCAAGTACCTGTGATACTCCACTTATCATTCCCGTGTAAAGTACCCACTAGCTCCCCCGAGCTCCCGTCATGCCGTGTTGATACAAATTTTCAGTGTAGTTGTTGCAGCTTCCATATGGACTCGAGGTCCATTACCTAATCACTACAAAGTCTGTCCACATTCATTCATCCAATCAACCGAGCCGACCCTTACCTCAAATAGTTGTATGCTTTCAACGGTCACTCATTAACTTAATAAGCGCCCAGAGATTAAAAGTGCAGATAATAAAGATCTAGTCAAGAGGTCACTGGGCAAATAGCAAAAGTGAGAGCGATGTCCTACATGACCACGAGATCACGACAAGCGAAGACCGTCGAAAAGCTCTGAAAGAGCAAGGTAAAATAAATGTTGAGATAGAAAGAATGGCGATACGCATGAGGAAAACGAGAGACGAACTCCATACGGCGGAATTAAAACTCCCAGTGGACGCAGCTATTAAGATTCTTAAAATCGGCAAGACCGGCAGGACTGTATGCCCGATTAGGGTAACCCAGCAGTGAGAAAGGTGCTCCAAGTGCATGAACTGGACACCAGGCAAGAGGTTGTAGGGGAATGGATAAATCCAACCTGTGCAGGAGATGTGGGGGGAAAACCACCTAGCAAGAGATTGCACGAACCCATCAAAATGCCTGCTGTGCACGTCCGAAAATTATCACGTGACTTGTGGAGCGAGATGCCCAGGTGCTTAAATCTAAGACGGGACAAGATCATCATCATCATCATTTATTTAACTTTCGTCAGGTCAAGGTTACCCTTATGCAACATAGGAATATAAAAGATTTACTACTTCAAATGCAAAAGGAAGTTTCACAACAGAAAAAAAAATGAAAACAAAATAAAGCAAAAATTTGAAGAATCGAAGTACACCAAATACAAACATAAAATCAAAGTAGAAAATAAAAAAGATAATAAAACGAAATAAGATAATCATCATCATCACTCTCTCGCAATCATCGAAAATGAAAGTAGATCCACTAATTAATTAGCAAAGCTTTAGCATCCACTTATAAGTTGCAAAATTCTCAGGCAGAACGCTGGACAAGATTCTGGCGGGCTTTCATAGCTAACGTATTAAAGGCAGCCATGCCTACGTAACTTCCCCACTGAATCTGCTCAAATACCGCCGTCGAAAATCACCATGCGTGCTAGAGCTCCTCAGGCTAACTGGCAACGCATTCCACTCCACTACCCCACGGACGAACAGACTTTCACTACCTCGCTCCTTGAACACAACCAATTGTTTGATGCGTATCGAGAGACCGTCCTCAAACAATTCCCTCAAATACTATGGTTGAACCGTCCTAAGACTCTATATAGACAAAGCTCATAGATCTCGCCTTAAGGTGTTCTTTCAGGTCATAACCCAAAAACCCAACAATCTCAGCCGAAATACTCTCATGCTTCCCTTTCCCATAAACATAGCGAACAACAGAACGAAACGCTTTGTCCAGCAAACCGAAAATTGCCGCATCAAGGCCATATTCGTATATCTCACAATAATAATCAAAATGTGGCATAAGAAGGGCTTTGGCGAACATAGAGCGAGTCCTGATTGGGGTAGACCGCACCTGCGGCCATAGACTTCGCAGCCCAGAGAAAACCTTCTGATAGACGTTCTCAACATGATCCGTCCACGTCTTCCTAAAGTTCATCACAAGGCCCAGATTTTTGACTGTGGTTGTAGGCTTAATTTCCACATCGTCCACATCAATCGATGGGAATTCAGTCAATACACCACCTTCACTAGAGACCATTGCAATAAACGAGAATTTTCCATCCTGGTCAGTCACCCGCATCATGTTAACACTAGCATCCAAGCCTATGACAAGAGCTTACGACTTACCAGCATTTAGAAAGAGCTGATGTGGAAACATATTTACAAACAAGATGCCGCGAAAAGGAGG
>WJQU01003305.1:0-25000 GCA_029228625.1 Pseudolycoriella hygida
CCCGGGGATCGAGCCTGGGTTTTCTGCGTGGAAAGCAAGCATTCACCACTTGCTGACCCGTCCCGTCATAGATAGATAGATAATAGAAGGTGTGAGGGGAGTCACATTGTTGCGTTTGACAGGAACCTAGATCAACTGTCCTTTGTTCCCTTGCCTCCTCCTTTCTTCGTATATTGGTATCATAGATAAATAAATAATTAGAATTTCACAAAGAAAGATATGTTTAAAAAAGAAATAAAAATACAAAAAGCTGTGTGATTGTCATATCTATGTGATTGTGTGTCTTGTTAGGGTATTTGTGTGTTGTGTCCAAATTCATATTTATCCATATCCGTGTGTTGCCTTTTTGCTTCCAGTCGCTACCAGTCTAGCCTTTTTGTCCTTTTAAGGAAAAGGGTCAAATCCTGGACCCTCAATTTATCTATTGTGAGGTCAGATAGGCGTAGTTCTGGTTTGCCCAAGATCCGTTTTCTATGTCTTCTGTATATTGGGAAGTCACTGACGACTTGGAGACCAGTTTCTTCGCCATAGCCGCAGGCGCACCTACTTATCCTATAACATTGAGATATTTGTTAAGCTCACAGTGTCCTGTCAGAACTTCAACTCTCTGTTGATGTTAGGTCTATCAAGATTCAGTAAGCAATCAGTGAACTTCTTTAGAGGTTTCTTGCAAAAATGTTTTGTATGCTTCCCTCTTGATCCCATACAATCCTGTGCTGTTTACCAAGGCGGTTTTTAACGATGCGTTTTCTTTCTGATATCGATATACCGAAGAAAGGTTCTGACCCTATCGGGCGCTCATTTGCTCCCTTGTCTGCTAGTTCATCAGCTTTCTCATTTCCCTGAATATCAGAGTGACCCAGCACCCACAGAATTGTCACTTCACCTAGCCCATCCAGCATCAAGATAGTCGAGATCTGGTCACTCCTCATCAGAAGAGTTTCACCCTTCATTAGATTCATGATGTTTGATCCATTGCATTGGATATAGAGTGCTGACGCTGAGCTGAAAGCTATGGATTTTACGTGTAGGTCTAACGATGGAATGGATGAAAGTGCTTCTAGGGCTCTTGTGGCTGTGGTAACTTTCACTCTAGTCATAATAATTAAAAGATATGACGTCATTTCATTTTTCAACAATGCACATCGCCTCTTTTCTATACATACCCATGTCAATGGTTTATTATCGTTTAGAGATGACGAGTCGGCAAAGAAAAAGGAAATGTCTGGTCGTCCGTTAATTAAGTTCAAAGATGAGCAAAATCAGTCAAAGTTCTTGAGGTATGGCCAGAGAAGCGTCGAAAAACGTGGATCGGATTTGATCTCACGAAACTGGGGAAAAAAGTTTTTGGTGCCGAAACTTGAACCCACTGAGTGGAAGAAATTCAGTTTCTGGGCCATATACGATAGCAGGTGGTTTTCGTCAATATCTGTGTAATAGACATTTACTGTAAAACGCAGAGCTGTAGAGAATATTTAATTTTAGAAAAAGCGCGTATCCCGCATCTCATGGTATCACAACAAAAACCTTTTTAAGGTAGAGTGTGACGCAGTCCGTAAGTCCGCTTCCAAAATTAATGATATCGCTTGAGGTGACGCGTTTAGTCGCGTTAGACCGCTTTCTTTGAAACAAAATTACGTTTTGTTAAAAAAAAATTGCGTCACAAATGCCGGACCCACCAGCAGAATAATTTTTCAATACTTTCATTTTTTACACGCAAAAATTTAAATTTACTCTAAAAAATCTACGCAATAAGAAACAAAAGTCAAATTTTTGCAGCGCAAAAACTGAAAGTACAGGAAAATTATTTCGTCGTTATATATCATATGATTCATATGAAGGTGAACATGACCATCCTTTTATCTCTTTCATACGTACCATCGAAGAATGAGAGGATCATAGTAGGCTGTACACTTTCATATGAAAAACCCGGTATATACTATTCATATAACTATCCTGAAGAAACCAACTGTCTAGGTATTCTTATACAGAATTTAGCAAAAAATCCAAGATGGCGTCACTTTGACAGTTGGCAGCCATTTTCTAATGATACCAAAAAATTCTCCTGATGAAACTCTATAGCTTTCTAGAAGAAACCATCTCTCTAGTAGTGTCATTCCGGAGCTAAAATTTGAAAACCGTAAAAGCATAAACGAAAATCCAAGATGGCGCCACAATGACAACTGGCAGCCATTTTCTTATTATCCCAAAAAATTCTCCTGATGAAAATCTATAACTTTCTAGAAGAAACCAACTCTCTAAGTGTTATCATTCCGGAGCTAAAAATCGAAAACCCAAAGAAGCATAATTTATACCTTACAAAAATTCAAGATGGCGTCACTTTGGCAGATTTCTGAAAATCCCAAAAAATTCTTCTGATCAAACTCTAACTTTCCCGAAGAAACTAACTCTCTAAGTATTGTCATTCCGAAGCTAAAATTCGAAAACCAAAAGAAACCTAATTTATTGCTTGGAAAATTCAAGATGGCGCCAGTTTGACCGCTGGCAGCCATTTTCTTAAGATCCCAAAAAATTCTCCTGACCAAACTCTATAACTTTTCCGAAGAAACTAACTCTCTAGCTATCGTCACTTCGGAGCTAAAATTCGAAAACTCCGTGCATTACCACTTTGAACACTTTTCCACATGCCACGGCTTTTCCAGAATTTTCCCGGAAAAGCGGCATATGAAATTTTTCATTTGGGGCCGAGACTGACTTTCCCTGAAAATGTTAAGGAAATCGCTCGAGCGGTTCTCGAGAAAAAAAAGTAGATAGATAGATACATACATAGATACATAGATAGATCGTTGACACACCACACAGGAATAAAATTGTTATTAATTACAAAGGTAATTTGGCCACTTTTCCATAGGAATTGGTCATCTATGATTGGCGATATCTCAGCCAATTTTCAACCGATTTTGATGAGTGAGGGCTCGTTTGAAAGCTGCTGCGACGTAGTTTTTTTTGGAGAGGAAGGGGGGCGAGGGGAAAAAACTCAAAACTTCGCCTATACATCGTGTCTTGTCCCAAAGGTTTTTGTATGGAGGTTTTTGGGTTTGTAGACGTTTTTTTTGGGGTGTGGGGACTGCGTCACGCTCTCCGCTACCGCTCCGAGCATGATAAAAGAATGATTATGAACGTTACGAGACAATAAAATTCAAAACTTGCATCACACACAGCTACACATTTTGATTGTCATTGATAAAACCACACAGAAGCAGTAAAGAAGTCAGAGAGTTATTGAATCATTTTTGCCTCTCTTCTAGAGCGAAAAGATATCTTCATGTTTTTGTTTCAAAGTTCTTTAGTTTTGTTTTGTTCGCCGTGCCGTTTAGAAGTGTGTGATGAACAAAGGCTGGCACGAATATCTTTGACATAACGAAAGTTCAATGCATATATTTTCTGTTGATTCTACAATTAAAATTTGTGATCATTTTTCGATTATATTTGCTAAATTTTAAACGACATTTTGCATTGTTTGATGTATTAAATTTTGAGTGTCTCCATGTTTTTAGTGTGCTGTGATTGACATGTGGTAATCGTTGCATGAAAATATGGCAAAACAAGTTAAAGGACCCGGTACAACAAACGACGTACCAGGAGAGGTTAGTGACCATTTTGTAAGTTTTTTGTTTGTAGCAGTCATCAGATAATATGCAATTCTATTGCATTGTTTTATCGCATATAATATTTCGATAAGCTGGATGGGTTAAAACAGATTCAGCTTGTTTCGTTGGCATCGAGTTACAGAATTTTTGCTCATTTTAATTCTTCATTCGTCCATTCCTTTGTTATCAGTTTTACTCTTGTGGTCGTAATAATTTTGAAACTAAGCAAGTTTCGACAATTGGTATTCTTGGTAAATTTCTAGTAAAAATTTCTATGAATTTAGGACCATGAAATCATTTCATATCTTGGATATTTGTTAATAGATTGGAAAATAAACTTTTGCCATTATTGATAGAGCGAAAGTCACGCCGCCCAATTCGGAGTTTGGATAAGCCAAAAATCGCTTTGAAAAGCTTTTGTATTATATTCTATTATACCAATGGCTTCAAAAACTCAAAAGAAACAAAGAATATCCAGAATATAAGGGTACGAACGGTACGAACTTGCTTAAAGGGGTTTCGACGAAAGCGTACGTTTTCATTTCAACATTTTTTCCACACATTTTTGTGTAAGAGGGAGGAAGGGTTGTGGGGTCTAAAAATCGTCTTGTTTTTGAGTACGTACTTTATGGATGGCTTCTAATGAAGTTTCATTAAATACCTAATTATGTCCAAAAAGCAACAATGTAAAACCTGTCCGAGGCAA
Organism: Pseudolycoriella hygida; assembly: GCA_029228625.1. Classification (NCBI taxonomy): domain Eukaryota; kingdom Metazoa; phylum Arthropoda; class Insecta; order Diptera; family Sciaridae; genus Pseudolycoriella; species Pseudolycoriella hygida. The sequence continues at coordinate 4,318 of WJQU01003305.1, forward strand.
CGGTGTAAAAAATTCTTCAAAAATTTTAACTCAAAAAAAGTCAAAAAATGTTTTTTGGCTATGATCAATCTTAGGACCGAACTATGGCCCTAAGGAGACAGAAAAATTTTCACTTAATTTTCTTTTCAACAGAAAAAATTTTTAGGCTCGACTTTTTGGGTAACCTGTGACCCTGAAAACAGGCCTCTGACGCCGGGCTGACGTAGCCGCCAAAAAAAGACTGTCTATTGTGAATTGTCATTATGCGAGCAGCGTTATTTTGTGTAGAATGACGAGGAAATTGGCGGCTACTTCAGCATATAGCCGCAAACTTTCTTGCCAAAATCTGGTATAAAATGTATATATCTTAGTAGCCATTCACAAAGTACGCACGCACAAAAAGTCGGATTGACAGTCTAAAGAAAATTGGATCAAATGTTTCCTTTTTTTCGTGACAGGGGGGAGGGGGGGTATAAAAGTCCTCATTTTTGCGTTACGTAATTTGTAAATGGCACCATAGTACGGGTCTAAACATCATTTTCTAATTAGCAGCGAATAGACTTTTAATTTATATAAGGCACCTGATCTAAAATAATCTTAAATTTTCAGCACATGAGTACGCTTTCGGTAAACTCCCCCCCCCCCCTCACCCCTTGCACGCTTCCGTACGCTTTTGCCTAATCCCCCCCTCCTTGGTGCGTGCGTACCTTGTGAATGACCCCTTACAATATATCTTTGTCACATCGTCATGTAAATACTAAATTTGGAAATATGCATTCTCTCACTCTCATTTTTTATATGAGAGAATGGATATTTCCAAACTTAGTATTCACATGACGATATGATGACGCCTCAGGAGTTTAGAGGACTCTGTGAGCACACTCAATTTTAGTACTCAATGAAATTGCCATTTGCCATTTTCACTCCGACCCCCTCGACTTAAGCATAAAAAACACACATATAAATGAATAGTCGGATCCCGTAGCCCCCTAGGGGGCACCCCGCGGGGGCACTCTGAAGGCTTTTGAGGGTTGGGTGCGAGGGCACTCGTGTATAAAGCTGGGTTGTGATTAACAAAGTTTTTTTATACCGGGGGGCTGCCGCACAGTGGTCCAAAATCCGGAAAAATCGGCACTAACAGAATAAATCGGTTGGGTGATGCGATATTTGTGATTTAAGTTTTGTTGAATAGCTTATACATGGGCCTATCAGAATCACGAACAAAACTTCTGAAGTGATTAAAACTTGGGGGTCTCGGTCATGATCAAAGTTGAAAATTTTCTACGAAAATTGGAAAAATGTCCTGACTCCCATAATGAAAATAAATCAGTCCATGTTTTATGTCAATCGAAAGAGGGCATCAATAGCTTTCCAACGATACCCATGTAACCTCGCTACGAGGTCTCTAGCGAGAGGTAGGAGGTCTTAAATGAAAACACGTTTTTGCCTACATACCTGGAACCAAATGCCGGACAGAAACGAATAAGGTATCGTTTAGAAGGCCTTTCTAATACATTTCAAATGATACCAATACCAGCAATGTCCGACGCATCTTCAAAGAGATAGAGGTACAAAATCGATTAAGTTAAAATTCCACTAGAAATATCGACATTTCCACCTAGTCTGAGTGCTCATTATCGTCATGGAAGCTAGCTCGACCGAGATACAGCCGAAGAAGTGCTCCCGTTTTGGGCTAAATCGCACAAAAGTGGCCTATATCTCGGTGGGATGGATTTTTTTCACTCGACATTGTTTACCAGTTTTATTGGCACTGAAAAAATAACATCATTGCACACAACAGCAAAACTTCTCTAAGAACAAAGTCACCAACCGCCGAAATATTGGGGTATTTAATCGAACTAAATTTACAACGGAATTTCAGTTCTATTTGATTTTCCCTAGGGTTGCCGGTTCAATTCCTGCCGGCGACCCTTTCACTTTTTAGACCCGTACGAAGTACTGGTCTTATGCGTTTACCACGACGTTTGTAACACGTCGAATTTCGACACGGGGAAGAAATATGCAAAAAAAAAAAACGTCCGTACGTCCGTCTGTCGCAAGTTATCTCGAGTAAGGCTTGACCGATTTTCAAAATCTGAAAGGTAATCGAAAAGGTGAGATCGAGTTCTGAGATGGGCAATTTTGGGTCAAGGGTCGCCGAGCTAGGGCCGCTTAAGTGGTTTTAGGTCTTTCGTACCTAAATCTTATCCGATTTCAATAAATATTTTTTTGATCGACAGGCCTATGAAAGCCCAACAATGTATGGAATAAAATTTTCTTTAGTTAAGGTTCTTGGGCTTAGTTAGGGCTCTGAAACTGAGTCTCTACAAGGGCTCTACGAATTTATTGAGCATAACTCGAGTATATCTCTTCAGATTTTCATAAATATTTTATAAATCCGTCGTGCAGGTAACACGCCTGCCGCGCTGGGACTTTTCTTCAACTCGCACTATTTACATTGTCCCATATTATGTAGTACGAGTTGCATCAATAACTATTTTGATTACCTTTCAGGGAAAATTGGTCAAAATTCACACGAGCTATCGTATTGACCAGAGATGACAGCCGAGCTGTTTTTTTTAAGTCGGCTAAAGCCTCGGCTTGGGGTGAAGATGACATTGTAGAGCTTTAGTGTCTTCAGCAAACTATTAAATATTAATTAGAGGAATCATGTTTTGAAGGTGTCAGCGATTGGCTGCATGCAAAATAAAAAGTTACAGCTCGGCTAAGGTCGTTTTTTCGCATTTTTGTTAAAATGTGTCCTTAGCCGAGCTATAACTTTTAATTTTGTATGCAGCCAATCGCTGGCAGCTTCAAAATATGATTCCTCTAATTAATATCTAATGGTTTGCTCAAGACACCAAAGCTCTACAATGTCATCTTCACCCCAAGCCGAGGCTTTAGCCGACTTAAAAAACAGCTCGGCTGTCATCTCAATACGATAGCTCGTGTGATTTTTGACCAATTTCCCTGAAAGGTAATCAAAATAGTTATTGATGCAACTCTTACTACATATGGGACAATGTAAATAGTGCGAGTTGAAGAAAAGCCCCAGCGCGACAGGTGTGTTACCTGCACGAAGGAATTATAATTTTTTTCGTTCTCGAGTAATTATGGAAAGACAAAACAATTAAAGTAAAAAAAGTTCGAAAAATCACTCCCCCAAATGAATCATTGATTCGGACTCATATACACCGCATTGATTAGTATACAACGGACTGAAACTTCAAAATCCAAGACAATGTTTTGTTTGGAAATAATTTGTTGTTCATTGGACAAATCGTGGGTTAATGATGGGAAACTTTAAAAAAGTCATTCTCATTCATTTCTTTCAGTAGCTTTTCTTTCAGCAGTATTCGTGCCAAATTTTAACCGCAAAGTTCAATTTAATTTGATTGCCTCTATGCCTCAATTGAATTTCATATTTCGGACGTTTTTCAGTTGCAGTGAACGTCGATCATACCATTTAGGGTGGTAGGAAGAGCGAATAAATAGAAGCAATTGGGACAAATGTATCGAAAACCTCGTGAAATCTGTTGTAAAATAGATTCCGAGTCTCGTTAACATGACGTCACATCCTTCAAACAGATCAATGTTAGGAAGGTAGTCGTTGATGTCAGCATCTACAACTGGCCATTCAATACAATATACAATATATTTATAATTTACTCGTATTTTAAAGAAGCGGCACAAGATAGTTCCTCAATATAACGATGCTCTTAGGCGATCTAGAACATTAGGTGAACAGTGAACATCTTGACACGTATAATAAATTCTACTCGATTATAAATGGTGGCTGCAAAAAATGTGATTTTGAATGTAAATGTTAACAAATGCGATTGAAACACAAAAAATCGAAGGGTCCCACACTTCTTGCTTTCATCCAACTCAATAATCTAAAATCAATTAAATCGCCGAAGTGCGGGACCCCTTACAAAGTAGATAAAAATCATTGAATAGACAAAAAATGGTCGCTGCTAGCGCTTTGGAGGTATGACTTAATATGAGGAAAACGACGTTTAACAAATTGAGACTAAAATCTTCGGCGTATTCTGTATTTGAAATGTCGAATTCAATAAATTATTATTATTATTGAAACAGTGTAACTATACATTAACTTACAATTGGTCGGTGTTTTTTAATGTGGATACTTTATAACCGTCAGAAATAATGTTTTAGTTATCCATCATCGATGGAATTTCGTTTTCGTTTTTATATCGATTTAGAATTACATTGTGATATACATTTCGACAAAATATAAGTTATTTGATATCCAAGTGGTGAAAAGTGAATTCAACAATTGCAATTCGGTCGAGTTGAAATTTCCTATTTTCCCCGTGGGTCTAATGTTTTTCATGAGTACGCGTTGTGAATAACCGTTTTTAGACCCGTACGAAGAACGAAGTTCTTCGGAAAGGGGTCTATTGCGTTTACGTTTGTAACCAGTCGAATTTCGACCCGGGAGTATGGAGGGAGCACCGATCATGGTGCTTAGATGACGAATCAACAAAAGAAAAAATGTCCGTCCGTCCGTCCGTCAGCATGATAACTAGAGTAAAACTCAACCGATTTTCCAAAACTTTTTTTTCACTGAAAGGTAATCAAAAATCTTTTATGGGATTGAATCTGGGCGCTGTCCAGGCGCTAACCAAGGGTTAGGAATGTCTCACATTTTATGGAAGAAAGTTTTTTGATAAGATGCCCTTGGACTCAGCCAGGGCCCTGAGACTAGGCCCAACGTGTTTCTGTTTACATAAATCGGGGAAATCCTAACCGATTTTGTTGATTCTTTTTCTATTGGAGAGATAACCGTGTACCGAATTATATTCATAAACAAATTTGGGCGTGTGCTTGGGGCTCAAGTGGGCCTCTGGTCGGTCCTAAGGTCGGCCTCACAAAAAAAACCTTTTTTTTGTCATATTGCCGAGCAGATTGAGGGAAACATTTTTGTCTGTGGAAGTATGTGTCCGAGGCATTTCCTTATGGGCCTAGGTCGGTCCTAAAGTCGGCCCTTAACAAAAAATTGAGGCGAATATTTTTGTCTATTTGGAAATCAATTTTGTGCTTTCCGGAGGGTTCTTTTTCACCGTTTCTTCCGACGGGTTTTTAGCAAAATTGCAGTTAAGGGGACCTATCTATTTGAGGAGGGGAGTGAGAGTGCATGATAGGGAACCTCCCCCAGATCACAAATATGCAACCGGTAGGTGGCGCTCGTGCTCCGTTTGGAAGTTACAGCGGTTCAAAGTTCAAAGTTGGCGCTTCACCTGTGTAAACATTCATAATTTCAGTTTAGGAGACCTATCTATTTGAGGGGGGGAAGAAGGTGGGAGGGAATGATAGGGGGCCTCCCCCAGATCACAATTATGCAACCGGCACAAGAAACCACAGTATTAACTTCAATATGTATCTGGCAGGTGGCGCTACCAACACAATAGAAGAGAATTCGGTGCTTTACCTGTGTAAACATTCGCTAAGTATGCACTAACCCAGGTTTGGAGTCATAAAATACTTTGCGATTGACGAAGCGAGGGGTCCCCACCTCACTACAATAAGCGGCCCTTTTCAGGGCCTCTGGGATACTTGTAAACATCCTCCACGTGGCGTATCCTGGGTAAGTGCATACTTAGCGAATGTTTACTAAGGTAATGATAGGGGACATATAAAATTTTGCACCACTGTAACTTCCAAGATCAGATCAGATCTGATTTTTTCGGATCAAACTCAATTATTAGTTTGGTGCCATCAAATACTTAAGTTTAGTGGTAAGTGTGCGGGATGAAGTGGGAAGTGCGTGGGATGAAGTGGAAAGTGTGTGGGATGAAGTGGGAAATATGTGGGATGAAGTGGGAAGCGTGTGGGATGATGTGAGGGGTACGTGGGAATTGTGTGGTATGTGTTTCCACTTCACTCCACACACGTTCCACACCATCCTACATACTTTTTATACTTTCCACTTCATCCCACACACTTCCAATTCATCCTACACATTTGCTACATCATCCCACACACTTCTCACTTCATAGGACAAATTTTCCCTACCTGTATTATAATTCCGAGCAGAAAAGATTGTTTTAGTTCTATCGAGATAACATTCAGATATCTGTCAAATTTCAGGTAAAATTGAGATTTGTTAAATTCAGATCAAATCAGATCAGATCGAATTCCGATCATGAATAAAATTTTCAGATCAGATTCAGATTGAAAAGTTTTCAGATCAATCTGGAACAAAACATCTGTTCTGAACCCTAAATGCCCCACACGTCAAAATAACAATTTTGCCAAGAGGTGCATTGGTGCACAATCTACAATTACATTGATGAAAATGTGACTCTACCACTGGCTTTTTTACATGGACATTACTTACCGATAACCACATCAATTTTACCTACCAGAAGTGCAGTCTTTAGTGAAACATGTTTGTATTTAGTCGATGTTCAAGACTTGATATTGTATGCGTAGCATACGAAACCGGTAGGCGTGTAAAAGTTTTGTTGATACAATTTAAAATAAAACAAAGCGTTGTTAAGTCGACTCTGTTAGACGGTTTTGTTTACGAATCTGTCTACAAACTTAATTTGATATGTTTGCAGAGTTAATGATAATTTTATTTTTTTAGCATTAAATTCATTTGATCTTGTTTGTATTCGGGGTGCAGACATTTCGTTTCTTATTGTTATTCTTTTATATTTATTTAGTATTACTTTAGTACCATACTCGATTTGAAAAGACATAAACACAATTTATCACCCAACCATTTCAATTGGACACCATACTCTGTGTTTCATATTTCTTTCGTTCGATGTATTCCAAGCTATTGATACAATGTTGCTTCTCGAATCGAAAATAATAAAAAAAATGAATTCATCAGGCGTATCTGGACGATCGTTTTGTTTTTTCATTTCATTATTTTGTAATTTTTCTCATATGACTGCACTGTTCATAGCGAAGTTCCAATCAAACATGACGATCACTTCGATTCGACTTGTTAAGCAGTTTTGACGATTGATTTCTTATTAACTAATTCCTGATAATTTTAAATTTTACTATTGTTTTCATATAGGATCATACAAAAGATTATGAGTAAATATTTGTCTCAACGTTTTATGTGAAACTGTATGGCGTCTGTGTATTCTTGAGGTAATAAATGGCCCTAGTCAAATAAATCGTTACTCACACTTGTAAATGTGTGTCTTGAATTCTTTTTCAACTCATTCCTATCCCTTTACATATTAAACCTAAAGATAATCTCTTGAATTATTTCGTAATTGACTTTGACATTAACACACCGTTATGGAGATTATTAGAAAATATCAACATTTCGGCATGTCGTGCTAATCATCAGGAAAGTCATTCATACTTTCGGGTCTAGCGAATCGTAACGGAAATGTTAACAGTCGTCATCTATTGGAGCAGTCCAACTATTTTTACTCTATGGTTCTGTTTGAATTATGGAATGAGAGGTTTTTAGTTCGTTTTTAACCGTACCGGGTCATTCCACGCTGACAGGAGAAAAAATGTTGCGTGGGTCACCAAAGTACTCGTCTCCTGTAAGCTAATTCCTTTTTTGGCGACTTTTAGAGTGAGTATGCGTTGAGGCAAGAAAGAGGTGAAAAGTTTGTTGAAGTTGAAAAACTAAGTAAACTTTGATCAAAATATGGCCAAACGTCACCTCACTGTAAGAGTCTCCAAAATAGTAATTTTTATCGTAAAACATTTGGTCTGGCATCATTTGAAAGATTATGAATTGGCCTATAATAAAAAAATAGTTTCGGACACCTGCCCCTAATTGAATGTCTTATGGGAGAAGAAAACCCCCCAAAATGGCGGAAAAGTAAATTTCTCGATTTTTCCCAGGAAAAGTTTTTCTCAGGAAATTAAAAAAAAGTTTTTTGATGTTTTTGCATCAATACAATATTTTGTGTGAAAGAAGAAGCAATTTCATAAGATTTTTTGAAAAAATTAGTTACCTTCATCATTGATGAAGTTCATCGCAGCTGTAAAATAATTCTATAAAACAGTCTTTGCACTGCTCTACCATGCTCACACTAAGGAAAAACGTAAACAAAGCTTTTACAAAAAGACACACTAAAAATTGTTCTTGTTTTGGATAAGGGTCTTATAAAGCATTCACACACCAAAATCGGAACGCGGAAAATGTTAAAATTTTGAATGAAAAGTAATTGGTACGATGTCGAAATTTTTTTAATAGATACATTAACCCTCTAGGTACGATTTGAAAAAATCTTGAACTTATATGATGTTTGACAGGATAATTTTCAAAGAGTTTTCGCTGAAGCAGCCCATAAGGTTCTGCACAACTTCGGGACGAGCTTTTCTAGCAATTCTATTTCTAGAATTTTGCAATTAGTTTATTATTTTTAAGGAGTTACGTCCCTTTTTTAATTTAGACGTAATTACAACTACTTCTTTTTTGATACGAACGAACTGGTACCACTTAAGCGAATGAATGTTTTTTGTGAGAAATTGTGGTCAGCCACGTAGGTGCCGTTTCTTGATCATCCTAAAGAAAGACCAGTGGCTTACCATGGCTAGAAGTTACTAGGACAATGATAGCCTCCAATGAATGCCAGAAGTCGTTATTGCAAGCACGTCATAATGTAGGGAAAGCGCTTGATAGTTCACTTAGAGTTGAAATCTCTGCATTGTGGTCAGGTGCAATTACTGTCTCACAATTCATAACCTTCTTAGTAGATTTGACCTCCCCAATATATTGCAAATAACGTAGCATTCCCCCAGGATTATTTGTTACAAAAGATATGTGCCGCTACAGCTGCAAGGGTTCACCTTTAACATACATTTTAGAGCCTTAAATTAAATAACTCTAAATTTGGTCAACACTACATTGTACCAAAGTTTTTTTCATTTCTTTAAATCCGGTTTTGCTTTTCTGTCTTGTCCAGTCTTTTATTACAACCATCAGACTTATACAAATCACCGATATGATTATTGGCATGTTAGAAACGACTTCTATCATTTTTCTGCCTCAATATTCGCACGTAAGTCCAGCGCTCTCATTGACGGAACACAGTTCCGTCTTGGTTAGTCTTCAGTAGGACTGCTCGTATTTGTGATCTTATCCACTAGCCCTGTTGACAGCCAAAGTTCCCTTGTAGTGTCCGACAATCGTCAAAGACTCTATTCAAGGCACTTTCAATGTTTTTAATACAAGTGAAACTAATGTAGTTCAAATTTGGAGAAATTTGTGCAAAGCAATTTTTTGATTTCTGATTTATATTTCTTGTAACGACCACATTTTGAAACAAAATTTCGAATTCTAGTAATAGGTTTGTAGTTTTACTTATTATCAGTTGACCTAAAACTTGTGGATTGAATTTTTTGAGAATTACCTGGTCTTTTATCGAATTTCCTGTGTTCCGATTTTGGTGTGTGAATGCTTTATAGTTCAAAACAGGTCACACTTGGTTCCAATCAGATTCTTCCCCATTCGAACTTTCGAATTTTGTTCACCCATAGGGCTGTTTTTTTCAATATTTTCGATTTCTTCGGATTTTAATTACTGAACAGTTCCTAATACTTAATAAACTTGGCAAAATAATTTTTTTGAATTTTTCAAAAGTGTTCTAGATGTCGCGCACATTCCGGACACCAACTCCCAACAATCAATTATGAATAGCCATGTTCATTACTTGTCTAAAGACACCATGTCTGAGATTTTTAGCTTAGAATTGGATCTTCGGCTGCGATTTCAGTTCTCATTTTCCTTACTATTCGGCCATTTCTACATACTCGAACTCCAACAGTCCCCAAAAATCCAATTCCTCACCAAATAACTGATATGGGCTATCGTTGAAAAGGCTTTAGAATTTCATTTCCAGGAAAAATTGTTTCATGAAGTATTTGATAACCGTGCGAAGTTGAGAGATGAAAAATGTTTAAAAAAAAAGACAAATGGATATGAATTGCAGCGAAACACACATCATAGGGAGTGTCGGGTTTTACTGCGCAGTCACTTGTATGGTTTTATATATAAAGCAAGCGCATGTAGCTGAAAAGTTTCTGGAAAAATCTGGAAAGTTCTCGCAATTTCTCGAACTTCTGTAAAACTTTCCAGAACTTTCGAGAAATTGTGAAAACGTTCCAGAACTTTCGAGAAATTTTGAGAACTTTCTATTACTTTCCAGAACCTTTGCGAACTTTCCAAACATTTCGCGAACTTTCCAGAAATTTTGAGAACTTCGCAGAACTTCCTAAAACCTAACAGAACTTTCGAGTGTCTATTTCGAAACGCAAAAGCTGCTAAAAACAACTGAAGTAAATTGCTCATACAGCGTAAAGTGGTCGGAGTGAAGTGTCAACGGACGTGGGATGCCGACGTTAGTGTCATATATAGCGGCACATATACTGCTCTCAACAGTTGCTAGAATATCTGAAAATTTTGTAGAATTTTCTTGAAATTCCTGGAAAATTCGAGAAATTTCTAAAATGCAATTTTCGAGACGAAGAGCTATCGAAAGGCGCAAGTCTGAGCTCTGATATAAGTAATACGTCCCCTCCCCCTCCGGTAACTCCCACTCCCCATATTGGCATTTCTGCAAATCTAGAGGCGAAGAGCTGTCGAATGGAGCAAGTTTGAGCTCTCAGCTGGTCTAAGAGCTGAGATATGCGTGATGCGAACAGACAGACGGAAATATGAGCATGTAAGCGTTATCCACATGTGGGTTACGCTAAAAACCGCCGAAACGGCCGAAAAGTAACCAAATGAAATCGCAGCCAAAAATCCAATTCTAAGCCAAAAATAGACAAGCAATGAACATAGCTTTTCAGAAAAAATATGTTCGCGCCGGTCTTTTTGGGAGTTGGTGTCCGGAAACCCCCAAAAAGGGCAAAAACCACATTTTGCGAGTGCACTTTAGAAAAATTTCAAAAAATTGTTTTCCAAGTTTCTCAAGTATTAGAAACTTTTCAGTAAGTAAAATTTTAAGAAATCGAAAACATTGAAAAAGACAGCCCTATGTGGATGAAAGTCTCGTATAGGTATACATGGGGAAGGATCTGATTGGAACCAAGTGTGACCTGTTTTTAACTAACTAATCTAACCTGAACCTGAACTATATATATCAGGTACGTGACAGTCTTTTATTTTGATATTTACAAGTAATAGGAAGTTAGCTGCTGTTGCAACCGAGGCTAACTTCGTTGTGAGAAAATCAGCTGATTTTTGAACTTTTCAATGAATTCAGTGGATTTTGTTAAATTTTTGAACGAAATCAGCTGATTTTTTTGCTTCGAAGTCAGCTTCGGTCGCAACTGCAACTAACTTCACGATGAGTGCTACTAAAAGATCAAAACAGGAGACTGTCACACCCCTGCCCTTTATTCTAAACAAGAACACAAAACTGTGTCGTTGCATTTCTCGATGTTTCCAAAGCATTCGATAATATTGATCATCTGCACATTTCCAAGGCGCTAAAGTCGAAAGGGTTATCGGAAAATATGCATAATTTGATTATGAGCCTGCTTTCAAACAATACTGTGGAGATATCGATAGCTCGGGAGTTGTCAAGGCCAATTCCTATCAACTGCGGGGTGCCACAAGGTGGACCATTGTCACCAATTCTTTTTAACATTGCGGTGGATTATATATATGAGGAAATATGTGATCCTCAGTACTCTTCAAAAAACGGCTATTCTCTCAACAAAGACTTCGACTCTCTGTGCCTATCAGGATTTGCTGATGACAACGCAGTTACATCACACTCGGAAGAAGCAGCTATACGAACGATTGAACTAATACAGACCCTCTACATGAAGATTGGCCTCCGAATGAACCCAGATAAAAGTCAGGTAATAAATATTAAGAATGGCGCATTAGTTCATGATGGATTGAAGCTATCAAATGGCTGTGAAATACAAAGTGCTAAAGCCGATGAGAAAATGAGTGTTTGTTCAACTCAGAGCTTGTTTTTGATGACACTTGTATAGAGACGTTGAACGGTAACTTAGACAAACTTGCATCATCACCGTTACTGAAACCGGACCAAAAGTTAAATGTCATAAATCAATATGTCTGCTCTGGTTTACCCGATGCAAGCCGCACCTATTATTAAAATCCCGAAATACGTTACGGACGGCTTAGACATAATGATACGGCGAACAGTGAAAACGATCATCGGACTACCGCAACGAACAAATAATCACATGTTCTACTCGCCTCGAAAACTTCGTGGTCTTGAACTTTTCAAAGCGTCGTGGGAGGTGTACCTGCAGCAATACTCCCTAGCATCGAAACTCTCTCGTATACATGATGAACTGTTTCAGTCAACATCAAAGTGCTTATCAGAAATGGAGACGTGCACGAAAGCTCTGGAAGTAGCCGGGGAAAGCACAAAAAGTCTCCGTACCGCTCTTCGAGCAAAAGAATACGAAAGCTGGTGTAATCTCAAATACCAAGGGGTAGGGGTGATACACTTTTCAATACATACCAAAAGCAATGACTTCATATACAATAAGAATACTCTTTCGATCAAATTACGCTAACCTCAACGGCGTACCAGGAGTTCAAATGTGGCAAAGAGAATGAAACCATACCACACGTCTCTGGAAATTGCTCATTTAACAACTTACTGATTACCGCTCGTCATCACAGCGTAAAAAATTACCTTAGCCAACCACTACGTGAAAAAGGAGATGACTGCTATGAGGAAGTATATGCGGTGGATACTGACGGAAGAGCTCGATACAGCGATATCATTGCCTTTGATCCTAAATTATCTAGAGCACACATCATTGACCCAACAGTCAGGTACGAAAATAATGACCAAGGACAAGATGATTTAGTTAAGAAGGAAAAACTGACAATATATGAAAAGTGCATACCATTTTCTGACAAAAAATACCATCCAAATTACGGCCCTAGGGACTGGACAGTGCACGGACTCTTTTTCGGAGCAAGGGGGTGCTTCGGTGAATCTGTGATAGAATTTTTTACTCAATTCAAATTAGACAAAGCTAAGTTAAAAGAGCTCTCAGAGCAGATTTTAGTTAAGACGACTCACATAATTAATCAACATATTTATAACTAAATTACGTTACGACAATGAATTTAAATTCGGCTTTATGTTTGTATAACGATTGTCTGTCTGATGTACTGTGTATTAGTTCAACCTTTGTTACGAGGGCAGTTCCTTTATTTGCTCAATAAATGTTTTCTTCTTCTATTATATATAAGTCGCAGAAGTTTGTACTGAAATCAAGCTGATGAAGTAAATAATTAATATGTAAGTAAAGCGAGAGCATAAATCACAACTCAAAAGAGGAAAGTCAAGTAGCAGTGTGAATGGGGCAGTTCCCAAAAGAGAAAAGATAAAAAGAAAGAAAGAGCAGAATGAGCAAAAAGCAAACACACTAACAGGACTAACCCGGGTATTGTTGGGCTAGGTGCCATTCCTTCAATTTACTAGGAAAGACACATGGCTTCGAAGAAGCAAGATACACAGGGAGTAAGTTATAAAGAGAGCTACCAACTGATGTAATCGCTTTCATAGCTCTCGAAGTTCTCGTCCTAGCTGGTCTAACCCTGATCTTTTTCCTAGTGTCGTAACTATGATTCGGCACTTCAAAGGATATAGCATTATGCGAACTTCCGCTCAGGTCATCCATCATGAACGAATCTGCAGACATTTGCCTTGAAAATACTAGTGACGTTCGAAATGCCTTTGCAGTGCACATTGAACAGCTCATCAGTCGGCGTCCTGACAGGGAGTCTACAAACACGTTTAAGGCACCTATTTTGCAGGATCTGCAGTTGCTTGATATTTCTCTTGGTTGCAGTGCCCCAGACGCCCGGCAAATAATTAAGGTGGGAGTGCCCTAGGGCGTAATAAATAAGCCGGAGAACAGACTTCGGCACAAATTTCTTCAATTTACACAATACTCCTTTCAAAGCAGCCAGTTTTCCGCACAAGTGTGAAATATGTTGAGCCCAGCTGAGTCTTGCATCAATTACCAGTCCCAGGTATTTGAACTTTTCCACAGAGCTTATCGTCACACCATCGAAGATGAGATCACCATCCTCTGGCATGTTATTACCCTTCCTAAGGTGGCATGACCTTGGTTTTATCCAAATTAAGGGCTGATCTATTGAGTTTAAGGAATTCGCTTATGACCTTCAGGTCATAGAGAAGGTCCTGTTCATTAGTGACAAATGATACCTAAATGATTACGAAATGGTTTTCGCAAATACATGCCAACTCTATACGACGTAGATTATACGGACACTGGGCATTACATTCATAAAGTTGGTCCCCTGGATTTTCTTTTTTGATTCATATCCGAAACTGTCAATTTTTTCAACTACCATATGGCACTTCTACAACTTCTGGGCACGTGAGCATTGAAAATGCTTGCCTCAGTAAGGACTACGTTCCTGAAAAGTTTCAGCTCATTCCATTTAATCTTGTTGAAGTTCTTGAAGAAAAACTTTTTTCGACCACCCCGTGTAAAGCATTCTTTTACAAATTCCATGACTCTAGTAAAATTTTCCTTTACAAAATCGTCGCACAAGAGCCAAACCGAGAATAATCTATAGATATAGATATCGAAAATCAGAGATGGTTTATTTTTAAGTTTCACACTTCTGGTCGAAGAATTCGTAGATTGACTCTTGATAGGTAGAACTTAATTGTGGAAAAATTCCACATAATAAAATTACCACAAAGTGTACGATCAATTGATTTACAAATGTCTACCAAAATTAAGTTCAAGATCACTTTCGTACACGAAATCCCAATGCGATATCTTATATTTATCAGTAGTACCAGCCAAATGCAATCCGGTTTTTTATCTTCCAGTAAGTGCATACGAACAGCATGTTTCGTTGCGAGTTTTTCTAAACGATCAAAACCAATAGTTTATTGCCTAATTAAAGTACAATTAAATCGTTCATTAAGCAAACTACATATTCTTGGAGAAGACATTAATTCTTTTAAAGAATTGAGCGTAATATTTTAATTTTAGCTTGTAAAAAGTATAACAATTTAATGTTTTGAAGAAAATTCGCTAACTGAAATTTACAATTTATTCTACAAAACAAATAAATAAATATCACGAAAGTGTTCTAACAACTCGAATATTGGTAAGAATAGACACTAAAGACACTATTCGTTATATGACCTATAATGTCCTATAATGATACATAAACAAGAACGAAATTCAGTAATCGACTTTGATGAAATCACACACTTCAATGTAATTTTAAAGACGTCGACCACATAGACCTATTATTATTATTGAAGCTACCACTAAATATGGTATGACAACGACAAGAAATCGCTCTTTACTTCCTCATAAAAGTACTGTCTGCTATTAACAATATTTAATTTTTATTAAATATTTATTAACAACGCCGCGCCACTAACATTGATAGTTTTTTATATTCCGCTTAAATCGTGAATGAGGAATAGAATTTACACAAATGGAAAAATTTGTGAATCGAGGTTACATATTTGTATGTCTGAGTAGATGGGGTGTCATAGCATGCCATATGAACGAATGTGTGAAAAACTTGAGAGATTTGGTGGTTTTCATCGGTGTATATGGTGAATACTCAAATTTTGCCAAAGACCTAAAGACCTCTCGGCCTTTCAGTTGACTATCATCTGAACAGGCGATTGCATGCGCGTCAAAGGTTTTTACGGGGCTCTCTGGCCATATGCGGGCATACGCTTCGAAACTTATGCTAGTTAAATCCCTACTACTGCCTCACTTCACCTATTGCAGTCAAGCGATGGGGAACATAGAGGTTTCAACTATGAAGATCCTGAAGAAGCCGTTCAAGGCAGGCGTGCGTTTTGAATGAGGCTTTGGGAGGCAGCAGTACAAAAATTTAAAATTACATTGAAGGTAGAAGACATTATGAGAAAACACCCTCCCGCACTCAAAAATTTTCGAAAAAAAAAATTTTCAAAAAATTAAAAAAAACATTTCAAAACAAACTTTCAAAAGTAATTTTTAAAAAAAATGTTCAAAAAAAGCCAAAAAGAATTTTTGAGCTAGGGCCGACCTTAAAACCCCACCTTAAGAGAGGCCTCGGAACCATACTTCCATGGGCAAAAATGTTGCACTCAGTTTTTTCTACAACATAGTCAAATTTTTTTATCTATGGCCGACTTAGTCTCCACTTTTGGCTTCACCGGCGGTGCGGCGGCCCTAAGGACAGGTCCAGCGCTGATTTTTAAGCCCTCGTTTAGCTCTTGAATATACAAAGAATCAAGAAAATCGTATAGAATTTATCCGATTTATACAGAAAGAACTAAGGATCGGAGTGGGTCGACCCAAATCTGACCCACAGTTTTAGCGGGTCGACCTACACCTGATCCACAGTTTTAGCGGGTCGACCTACACCTGACCCACAGTTTTAGCGGGTCGATCCACACCTGACCCACATTTTAAGAACGCACAGGAAAACGATTTCTGTGACTTTTGCAGCTGTGGGTCGACCCGCTAAAACTGTGGGTCAGGTTTGGGCCCACCCACTCCGATCCTTAGAATGAACACATTTTTAGGTTGGACTTAGCTACATAACGAATTTTCTGCCGCTCTCGGCTTGGCTATGCTAACTCTACACTCGTCCAAACAACAGTTTCCAAAGTTTGTTGCTCAAAAACATACCCGCGAGTTTGGCCCTTAGGGGCTGTTCATATATGACGTCACGCTTGCTATAAAATCCACAAAGTTCATAACTCCAAACTGGTCAGGCATTTTGTTTATAGGACGCCAGCTATCCCCCAAACACACCCCCTGTTTGGGGGGGGGGGGTAGCCAGAGTCCTATAAACAAAATTTGCTGTACTGCAGGAGTTATGACCTTTTTATGTATACTAAGTTTTTATAGCAAGCGTGACGTCATTTGTGAATGGGCCTTATCACGAAACTGTGTTCTTATGTAATGAATTAACGTACTACTGCCTTAAATTTTTGTAATTTAATCAAACAATACAACTTCACTACTTTAACAACAAATAAGTCTTTGGGTGCGGAAAAATCAACGAGTTGACCTACACTTATTTGTTCAATACAAGCTTTCTACCTGTCAAAATCAGACAATTAGACTATCAGTGCAACTGCTGTGTCAGCAGCATAAAAAGAACAAGGTTAAAGGTCACACTCGATTTCATTCAACTCTTCGGTCGAGACAGATTCATAGAAAATATAAAAGTAATGCGCAAACTTCAGTTATCTTTCCATTCTCATCTCATCTCCACCCTTCAGTCATTCAAGTAGCTTTTTACACCGCCACCGCGTTGTTATGTTTATGTACTGAAATGTACTGGTGACTCAGAGTCAACTTGAAAACATGTCCATTGACCTTTCGCATTTGGGGTACGCTCTTGTTGCAATATATTATATGAATCGATTTATGTGCGAATTTCTATGTAGCTAAATTCGTTGTATTGAGTATTAATAAGGTAGAGTGTGATTTGAAATTTTTCAAAATTTATGCATTTTATTTAAAAAAAACTCAGTTCAATTGCTCGTGATGAGTTGTTCGGAATGCAAATGTCGTTGGACATATCACGGTTTAATGAATCGTGAGTTGACAGATCATTTTTTTATTCATTTCACTCGGACAACTATCGATTTGTTTTTGGCTGGACTACTCTTCATTTTTTACCTTAATCGAAAAAACAACTCCGAAGTTCACATTCGTCGAAAGTGGACAACTCGCGATCTGTTACCGTACTACAGTGTATATTCCAAATGGTTATTCATGGTGATGAGCTTTTTTTATTCCTGATTTCACCTGATTTTTGATAGATGGCGTAATCGGCCACATCTATAATGATCTTTATAACTCACATATCTTTTCATTACGCCTGTAAGTATCTTGCGCAAGTAACTCTGGACTTCGTGCCATGCTGCTTTGTTAAGCATAAATGCCGTATCGCAAATGTGAGCTTTTTTGTTTATGAAATTTTCAACTATACCGCATAGTGTGAGTCTGCGATATTGAGTCGACTTTCAAAAAAAAATTAAATGACAAAAATGATGTGATGCTAAAAAGCGGCATGATGAGTGTTATCCGGACTCTGCAGAGGTCAAAGAGGCTTTTACAAACGAAAACATATGCAAGGGACCCGTACGTATCAGAATAGATGTAGCAAACAGAGTTAATGTTTGGAAAAGACTCGAACGTATTTAAGTAGATAAATATTGCCTTAACTGTTAAGTGTATGAAATTACGAAAGGCCTTCCGAAAGTACAAAATTGACCCCCAAATAGACGAAAACGTTCATCTCAATTTTTTCTACAACATAGCATTTTTTTATGGGCCAACCTAGGGTCCTCAGGAGAGGCAACGGACAAATACTTACATAGACAAAAATATTCTCCTCCATTTTTTCTATAACTCAGTGAAAACCCATTTTTTTGTCAAGGGCAGACCTTAGGACCGACCTAGGATCGATCAAACAAAATTTGAAAATCGAAAGAGATTTACTCGAGTTTATTACAAAAAACATGCAGAGCGCTTGCAGAGACTCCTTTTTAGTGCCCTAGCTATATCCTAGGGCCTAATCTCAAAAAACTTTCCTCTACTAATTGTTGGGCTTTCATAGACCTGTCGACTAAAAAAACAATTATGAAAATCGGAAAAGATTTACTCGAGTTATGTACAAAAAACACGTATGGCCCTAGCAGAGATTCGTTTTTAGTGCCCTTGCTAAGTCCAAGGACTCAAATCCAAAAAAGTTTCTTCCATAAATTGTCGGCTATGCCTCGATCTTCCAAACAAAAAAAAATTATGAAAATCGAAAAAGATTTACTCGAGTTATGTACAAAAGACCAAAAACCACTTAAGCGGCCCTAACTCGGCGACCCTTGGGCCGACAGCGCCCAGATTCAATCCCATAAAAGATATTTCCATCACCATTCAGGGAAAAAAAGTTTTTGAAAATCGGTTGTGTTATCGCGGTGACGGACGGACGGATATTTGTTTTTATTACTGATTCGTCTTCTAAGGACCATGATCGATGCTCCCCCCTACTCCCCGGTCGAAATTGGGGTGGTTACAAACGTCGTGGTAAACGCAAAAAATTCTTTTCAAAGAACTTCGTTCTTCGTACGGGTCTAAACATCAAAAATAATTTTATAATGATCGCAAGTTGAAGTTGTTCGAGATAGCTCACATTCTAAACATACCAAATGAACGCGTTGAATGAATATTTGGGTATGTGAAATGAAAATTTTCATCGACTATCCTGAAAAGGAAAAAAACCATCGACAGCGGGACGAAATCCCGAAAAAATGGCACACACTTGAATGTGTTGTTTCATCAAGACATTGCAGAGTTTCACAAATCAATGAAAAGATGGTAAAATTGCAATTGGGCTTCGAATTGTTCCGCCTCCACCAGATCTCCATATTTTACCCCTCAAGATTTTTTCCTGTTCTCAGATTTCAATATATTTAACGCCAATCGCCAAAGAAGATGTAATCGCCGAAACTGATGGTATTTTCATGCTTGCTGAGAGAACAGAAAGAAAGAGAACCGAAACTTCTTACGAGGGCCTCTAAGTACTTTCGGTTCTCTCAGCAAGCATGAAAAACCCAATAGATCACGCAAAAACGAGTAGCATTGTGATGTAAATGACTATTTGAATCTAGAGACAATCGTAAATTGGTTTCAAAAAGTTGGAAGATCGCTATAATCGATGCATGGTCCTTTGTAGCTGATATATATTTCAAATCTAGCCTACTCAAAATTTGACGTTAATTCTGCTGATTATTGCTCAATTTTGCCAAAAAATGTGTTTTTCTTTAAAACGATAAGAACTTTTCAGTCTACAGTCAGCAAAATTAACAGAACTGCACATTTTGTGTTTCGTTTGTTTCTCTTTTTCTCTCGCAAATGCATGGTAAATGCTCACAAAACGTCAAACCTCACGAAACAGAGTAAAAGAAAAATTTCGCAGTTCTGTTAATTTTGCTGACTGTATTTGTTATTCGTTATTAGAATCGCATCTTTTTCCCTCAATAAATTTGTTCTCTTTGATTTAACTCCGATGTTATTAAGGAGAGCGTTCTAAGGAATGCTTTTAAATGACAAATGTATACGTGTAGATGAAAAATATTTTTAGAAATTTTGAAAATGCGTATATTTTCATACTCATAGTAAAATCATCGCTTTTCACAATTTGTCACAATTGATTCCAACCATCGCTTGACCCAAGTCCTCGCTCAGTTCAGCCAAAAGTTTCGGATTGTTAAAATGCGTTGTCGCTTGTACAATTGCGTTAGCTCTCTTTTCAGGATTACTTGATTTGAAAATTCCACTACCGACGAAAACACCATCCACTCCCAATTGCATTAACATAGCAACATCTGCTGGCGTTGCTAGACCACCAGCACTGAATAATACAACCGGCAGTCTGCCAAGTTTTGCCGTTTTTTTAAGAAGTTCATATGACACTTGAATGCTTTTCGCATGTTCGTACAATTCATCTTCGTCCATTTTTGAGATCAATTGAATTTCTCTGTTCAAGCACCTAGCATGTTTAACAGCGTGCATTACGTTACCTAAATGTCATTGCGTATCATACGTTCGACTGATTTTAATCCACAATATTTACCTGTCCCAGCTTCACCTTTAGTCCGAATCATGGTAGCGCCTTCTTCAATTCTACGCAAAGCTTCACCAAGATTTCTAGCGCCACACACAAACGGAA
>WJQU01003308.1:0-25000 GCA_029228625.1 Pseudolycoriella hygida
TTGTGGTTTATATGATACATCTCCTCCGGAAGGTTTGCATTACATGCATGTGTACGTGTTCCCCCCGCGGAAATCGTCCATTATGCGTATGTATGCCGATGTAACTGCATGTTATGTGGTGTGAGCCAATGAGTGACTTTCAAGAATATAATGAAAATGAGCGGGATTGTGCTCGCTAATGAGTTTTTTTAGCGATGTTAACGCTAACGCTAACTTCGAAACATTTTAAAGTCTCTAGCGTAATTCGCTAGTCTAAAAACAATTAGCGCGCTAGTATCGGCCGCTAACTCCCGCTAAATATATTATTTTTTTTAAATTCACTGTTGATTTGAACACAAAATATGACGAGCAAGTCCTACACCGCCCGAGGACTTAATAGAAACCTTACTAGAAGCGCTAATAACGCCCGGGACGTTATTAACCTCAGCACTCCTGGAGCGTTAATAACACGATAACACCCGCCCGTCAACTCCTTCTTGTGACATTCTGTATGAGGAAAGTATTAATAATAATAATAATTCGCCGTTACAACCCGTCTGTGTCAGAGGCTAGATCATTTTATTTTACTATTTCCTCAATTTTTTGTGAGCTTTTGCTCACATGGATTCTGTTAGAGATCCTTTCTTTACCAACGTTTTTACTGTGTCAGTGGTAAATTGCACACAAACCTAGTGCCATCTATGATGTACTAGGGCGGAAACTAGTAGGGCTTAGAATGCCGGCTTGCCCCATCAATGTGTTTTACCCGCAGACATTTTTTGGACCACATGCTTAACGTGAATTCCGAACCACGCCTAACGGTAGCTTGCATTTAACCATTAGGATCTCTTCTGGTGCTAATTATATCTCCGTCTAAAGTTAGACTCAGATATTTGTACGCAGAATTCATCGAATATGGGTGACGTCATATTTGTCATTCTTCTATGTACGAATCGTTGCGGCACCAAATTCACAACTACCCAAATTATGAAGCCTGGGTGTGCCTGGGAACGTTACATTCATGCTATACATTGAAGAGAAATCCTATACAGAATTTGTCCCCACCAGGATTGAACCCGGATATTCTTGGTGGAAAGCCAGTACGTTACCACCAGGGCCTATTTTTGAGAATTTTTTTTTTCAAATTTTATCAAATTTTCTTGAATTTTCTCAAATTTTCTCGAATTTCATTTTAATGAAAAATACGTTCAAACAAGTTAAAATGAGTGTAGAATTAATAAGAATCGACGTACAGTGTATTCTGAACCATATTAGAGGTCGTGTGTGGACGGGTGGTCTAGTGGTGAACGCACTGGACTTCCACCGAGAAGGCCCGGGTTCGATCCCCAGAACGGGGAATTTTTCCCTAAGAAATTATAGATTGTACAACGTTCCTAAGTTCACTTAAGCTTTTCTCGGTATTCGATGCCCGGGACGCAAAATAAGGTACACAAAATATGTGACGTCACTCGCATATGGAGAGCAAGGTGTGCTGGAGCGTCACCTGTTGGACAATAGGAGAACCATCAGCGTGGACTAGAACGATTCAACAAGAAATTGTGCATCGGTGTGTTTGATTCGACCTCCCCAGCAATTGAACCTGTCATTACAAATCAGCACATAAGATGGCGATGGCACCTACAACCTGCGAGCGTGATATTAAAAATGTGAATGATGGCAACCCAGTATACATTTACAAAATGGGTCTTCACGATGTCGAAAGACGAAATGTCATCTACCTTCGGTTGCCGAACTAGTTGGCTAGGCCATCCTCCCGGCAGACGTCAACACAACAAAAACTGTGGAAAAGATTAACTCAGCCAGTATTAGATATAAGTCCTATGTATATGTAATATAAGAATTGTAATAGATGTAAAAGCACCATACGCTAAATAAATAAATTAGAGGTCGTGCAGATGAAAAAAACCACAAGAAACCAAGCATGAGCGGATGGTTGAAAATTCAGCCCTTAGTACTTAGGGATCGTCCCTAAATTACGTAACGCAGAAACATGAGACAAAAGATGATTTTAGTATGCGATTTCGATGTATTGTCTCATGTTTTTGCGTAACGTAATTTAGGGACGATGCCTTATGTTAATAAGTCTAGGATGCTCGAAAACACCACAAATAGGTCGTTTGAACAATTTTTCGAGTAAAAAACATCAATAATGCTTCAAAATTTTTATCAATTTTCAGAACAATTTTTAGAAATTCTAAGCAAACTTGAGAAAACTTGAGAAAATTTTCTCAAATTTTCTTAAATTTTCTCAAATTTTCACAAATTTTCTCAAATTTTCTCAAATATTTTCTCAAAAATAGGCCCTGGTTACCACTGAGCTAACCCGTTCCATATGAGGAAAGTATTACTCTTATTGAATTTCCTCTAGTGACATTCTCTATAAAGAAAATGTTATTTATTTGAGGGCTACTTTGTAGTGTTCACCCAACTACATAGCTGGGCGTTATAAGCGCCCAGAGTGCGGTTCCTATTAACGCGCCTAGTATTATTTGCGGCGAAGAAATGTACTGCCCTCCAAAATATGTGACGATGAAAGCTCGGTGAAAGCCAAAATATTATTGAGGTGATATTTGCAAGCGACTACAAAAAACCTAAGTTTGAAATAAACACATATGCAGCGAACCCGTACGTATCAGAATAGATGTGGCAAACGGAATAGATGTTGCAAAAAGTTTCGAACGTATCTAAGTAAATGTTGCCTTAACTGTTAAGTGTATGAAATTACGTCGACAGTAAATTGGATTGGAAATTGTCGAGAGGACAATATTGAAAAACCCGTCCGAAGAAATGGTGCAAAAAACATCTTCAATCCTTGAAAAAGCCCGAAAATGAAAAAAATTTGAAAAAAAAAATTTGCACTAGGCCCGATCTTAGAACCGACCTAGAGCACTTAAGAGATCCATACTTCCATGAACAAAAAAGTTCGCCTCTTTTTTCTTTGCAACACTGCACAAAAACCCTCATAACTAAAGAAATATTCACAAAAACCACCAAATATCGCTTAGGGTCGCGTAGTGTGAGTTGGGCCCACACGAAGGACACTACAGCCCGAATCACTCAACAGATTTTTACTAATTTAATTTCCGTGATTTTCTGATGTCCTTCAAGAGCGATTTCCGTTCTAATTTCGCAGAGATAAAAGTGAAAAAGTTCCACCAACCTTCGAAAAACCACATTTTTCACCACTTTTTCGACCGTAACTTCGAAAGTTTTCGATCGATTCTGCCCAAATTCAATCTTGTAATTAATTTATAGATTATCTTTTAGGAAAAAAAAGTATTTGAAAATCGGATAAGATTTACCCGATTTATGTACAAAAAACACGTTGGCCCTAGTAGAGATGCAGGTTTAGGTACCAGGCTGAACCCAAAAGCTAAAAATTAAAAACTTTCTTCCATAAAATGTCAGGCTTGCCTAGGCATTTCAAACAAAAAAAAATATGAAAATCGGAAAAGATTTACTCGAGTACATAAAAGACCCAAAACCATTTAAACGGCCGATTCAAACGTTTTTGAACCGATTTTCAACCGAGTTTTACTCAAGTTGTCGAGGTGACGTACGGACCGATGGACATTTTTAGGCCCGTACGAAGAACAAAGTTCTTCGAAAAAGGGTCTATTGCGTTTACCACGTAGTTTGTAACCAGTCGAATTTCGACCCGGGAGTTGATTACTTTATCGTTTCATGGTCCTTAGATACCGAATCTTCAAAAAAAAATGTTGTACGTCTATCCGTCCGTCAGCACGATAGCTCGAGTAAAACTTGATCGATTTTCAAAATCTTTTTTTTCCCTGAAAGGTAATCGAAAGAGCTTTTATGGGATTGAATCTGAAATTTCTAGATTCCAAAAATAGATACATGTTAGGGGTTGCGGCTTGAAGTATCGGAATGAAAATCCATTTTTATATGAGAAACATGGTCATTTCTAAGTAGTTAAAAAAAACCTAAGTAAACTACGTTAAAATGACCACGCTTTTCCCATGAAAACGAATGTTCATTCCGATAATTCAAGCCGCAACCCCTAATATGTATATATTTTTGGAATCTAGAGACTTTACATATATTTTGAGGACCAATTTTATTTTTTAACTTTATTTTAACTTTATTTTTAAATATTAATTTTAGAGATTTTTTAAAACAAGATAGATTGTTTGGAATTTAATATGGAACACGTATAAACAATCCATTCATAATTTCCTTCTTTCTCAGCGAGTAACCTCCTACAAAAAGCCCACTGTGCGTCTGGAGCACTTTTCCCCCAACCTATGTATGTTACATTAGGCACTGGTCTTACTAGTTGTCCCTTATAAATCTATTGAGATAGTCTAGGACCATTTTTGGTGAGTGGTTTTTTATTGACTTAGTTGTTCGGCTGTTTGGATGTCTCCACAACGATTGCACAGGTGCCTATTCACTAGTTCAATCGTATTGATATGTTTATTAGGACACCAGTGTCCAGTCAGAATGTCAGTGATTCTCTAAAAAAGATTCTCTGCCTAAGTAGGTACCTTAGTATATTTTTCATTTCCTCTTCCAGCGAGGAGTTTCCCTTCCCGCGAGGAGTTCATCTTCCAGCGAGGAGTTCCTCTTCCAGCGAGTATTTCCTCTTACATCCAGCAGTTCCTCTTCCAGCGAGGAGTTACTCTTCCAGCTAGGAGTTCCTCTTCCAGCGAGGAGTTCTTTTTCCAGCGAGGAGTTCCCCTTCCATTGAAGAGTTCCTCTTCCAGCGAGGAGTTCCTCTTCCAGCGAGTTGTAATGCTAAACAATGAAGAAGTAGATACGCGTACACTAGGTTGAGGACCACATAAAGGAGAAGAGGCTGTTCTTACCAGCTCGTCAGCTTGTTCGTTGCCGGCAATAGCGCTGTGACCTGGGGCCAATTTTCGTAGCTGTCTTCTTTCTTTTGAGACAATCAGAAAATTTTTAGAAAATCAAGAAAATGTTTTCGCGAAAATAGTCTCTGTAAACTAGTGCTACTTGACGCCGGGTGGAGAGTAATTGGATTAAATCCCTGCACTTTAAACGAGACCTTAAAGCATGTGATGAGGTAAATTTACATCCACCTAACTTCCTAACTATATGAAGCTAGTATTTAGCTAGTATATAGTATTTACAGTCATTTGTAAGAAAATGTGAAATGATTGATTTATTTTATTCACTGAAGAATGTTTACTGACATGCAAGATTCATAAAATAAGGATTAAAATGACAATTTTTTTTTCAGATGGTTTTGTCATTTCGACGACGACAATTATGTAAATGTTCCGCGATTGGTAAGCTTACTCAATGAGTACAGTCCAACAATGGAATGGTATTTAGGGAAACCAAGCGTAGCGTCTCCATTGGAAATTTATTTGGAATATGTAATTTAAATATTTTCGCTCAGTGATGTTACTGGTGTTTATACTAAATTGAATTTTAATGAACAGAAAAAACGTAAAATATCAGAGGCAAGAGTGAAATTTTGGTTTGCAACTGGTGGTGCTGGTTTTTGCATCAGTCGTGCGTTAGCATTAAAAATGTTGCCGATAGCTGGTGGTGGAAAATTTATGGGCATCGGCGATAGAATTCGATTTCCTGATGATGTGACAATGGGATTTGTCATAGGTACATAGTTACAGAGTCTATTGTCAATTACAAATTAAAAAGGAAAACATTTTTTCTTCAGAACATCTTCTCCGAGTTCCATTAACCGTCGTCGATCAATTTCATTCACACTTAGAGCCAATGGCGTACATAGGCGTCGACACCTTCGAAAATCAAGTAGAAAATTATAAATTTGCCAAACTCTGAATGGTTTTTAATCTTTTAATCCTTAAACCATTTCAGGTGTCGTTTAGCTACGGCAAAAATAAAAACGAATGGAATGTCATCAACATAAATGGTTTTGACAAGAAAACAGATCCAACACGATATCACTCACTTCATTGCCATTTGTTTCCACAATATTGCAAGAGATGATAATATGGAAAATGGTGCGAAAGCCGACAATTTTATTTTGTGATTTATTTTGTAAAAACGTTGAGTAGAATATCAAAAGTCGATTAACTTTTATACAAAACCAAATACGTGACGAATGAGTTCTTGCTCACATAATCTGTGATAATTACTTATGAAAAAATGAGTTCTTAAGAATGTTTAACATTCGCTTATTAGTGTGAAATAAATTTATTATCTAAATTTGTACATAAACTTATCAAATTTCAATAAAAATTTTTATTGTGTTATTCATAAATTAATTGTTCGTACATGTAGAGACTGAGTATGGTACTCCGTGCTCCCCTATGACACGTACTCCCGTTTCCCTATTTTTCCTCTTTCCTCCGTAATCCCGCTGCCCGGCATTTTTCATGAACATTGGCCTCTTCCACTAACAAAACTCTGAAACTTCGCCGAAGAAACCAATACTCTATATCCCATGATTTGCCAGATCATTCTAAAACTATAAAAATTGATCACTTTTCCAACTGCCTGACATTTTTCATGAATATAGGTCACTTCTTCCCCCCAAACTATATTTCCTATACCTTCTCAGATAATTCTAAAACCATAAAAATTGAGCAATTTTCTAACATATACCAAACGCAAGAATTTTTCTTAAACCAAAAAGAAGTTACAAAAAATTTTTAAAAATTGTGCCCTTGGATGAACGATCATCTGCTGCCCTTTCGCACCTAAGTTATCATTCTCCGGCCAAGGCATTCCTTCGCTGATCATATCTACATGCACTTTGCAGCTTCCCCATATCTTTGCAATTATATTATCCGCCACTTTCCACACCTCCTCATCGCGACACATCTCCGAAATTACGTTGTCAGCATTTACGTCTGGCCTACTCAGTTCTCTCAGCTCACATCGCTCCTGTTCGAAACGGGGCCAGACAAATAATACGTGCTCCGCAGTTTCTTCTTCTCTATCAAATGTCACACCAGTGCAGGTATTTTCTGAAGCACCAATGACCCAACAGAAACGGTATCAGCTGCAATTGAACCTCAGCGTGCCGCCTCTGAACCCATGTCGTGACATTCGTAATGAGTCCCCGGGTAAAAAAAAGTCCTGTTTTGAGGCTGCATTGAGATTTCTCACGTTCTCAAAATGTTTGTGAGAATTCGTGAGATCTTTAAAAATCGCTAATGTTGAGTTTTTGAGGATGAAGCGCTTTTTCCTGAGACATTTGCTAAATATTTTCTGAGGAAGCAGGATGTGTGTGAGATTGTAATGAGATTTTTGTGCTGTTGAGACCTTTTTGAGATTTTTGTTAGACTTTTGTGAGTTTTTCGTGAGGAATCGAGATGTGTTTGAGGATGTATGAGTTTTTATGAAATGTTGAGACTTTTTTGAAACTTTATGTGAGACTTCTTGTTAAGTATTGAGGTTTGTGAGGCCTTAGGCTAGTTTTTTGTGAGATATTGAAGCTTTTGTGAGACTTTGTTCTAGACTTTCGTCTAGATATATCGTCAGATATCGAGAATCTTCTAAGAGTTCACATGAGATTTTTCGTGAGATATTGAGACTTTTGAGATTTTCGAAACTTTATTGATAATTCGTTTCCGGTTTCCACGAGTCTTCCTAAAAACATTGAGACTCTTTTGAGACTTCATGTGAGGTTTTCGTGAGATATTGAGACACTTTTGAGATTTTATGCGAGACTTATCGTTACTTACTTACTCAACCGGCACTACAACCCATTAAGGGTCTTGGCCTTCTGCAACATGCTTCTCCAACCGGAACTATCCGCAGCTAACGTCTCATAGCTGGATACTCTCACAGTTTTTAAGTGGGCAAGAGCTGCGTCATACCATCTGGATTTTGGACGCCATGCACCTCTCTTGCCCTCCGGTCTGGTTTTAAGGATTTTTTTCGGAATACGATGCTCTTCCATTCGTTGTACATGACCGAGCCAACGCAGTCGGTTTATTTTGGTAGTTCTGACTGTTCGGCTCTCCATAAAGCTGACCAAGCTCATGACTGAATCGTCTGTGCCATCGGTTCTGCCTTTGATCGAATACTGGTCCAAATATTGTCCGCAGTACTTTTCTTTCGAACGTGTGCAGTGTGCAGCGATTGTTCGTCTCTTTGTGTCAAGCACCACGACTCCGAACCATACGATACCACCGGTCTGATCACAGATTTGTATATTGCGCATTTGGAATTTCGGCTTACTGACTTGGACTTCAAGATTTTCAGAAGGCCGTAATAACTCCGGTTGCCCAGAATTACTCGTCTCTTAATTTCGTCCGCGATGTCGTTATTAGTGTTCAGCTCCGATCCAAGGTATACGAATTTGTTGACCATTTTGAATGTGTGTGTGTCGATCGTTACGGTTTCCTCCTGGTGTTGATTCGAAGGCGGGATGATCATATATTTCGTTTTTTCGTCATTAACTTTCAACCCAAGGTCCGTACCTTTCCTCTCCAAGGCCATAAACTTGTCTTTAACAACATCCATTTTCCGTCCAAGTATGTCCAGGTCGTCTGCGAAACCTAGCAACTGACTGGACTTGGTGAAAATGGTGCCGCTGGAATATTTGTCCATGGTGCTTCAAGGGTCAGGTTAAAAAGCAGCGTCGCGAGAGGATCTCCCTGACGTAGGCCTTCCTCTATGTCGAAAATCTCTGACAGTTGATTACAGATCCTTACTCGACTATTAGCTCCGTTCAGTGTTAACTTGGTTAGCGAGATCAGTTTGTTGGGGATTCCAAATTCCTCCATTACTCTCCATAGCTTACTTCTTCTAACACTGTCATAGGCTGCCTTAAAATCAACGAACAAATGGTGTGTTTCAATATTGTACTCTTTGCACTTCTCCAAGATCTGTCTGATATTAAACAGCTGGTCCGATGTTGAACGACCTACACGAAAACCACTTTGGTATTCACCTACAGAGTTTTCCATGTATGGATGAAGGCGCTGGTAAAGAATATTTGCAAATATCTTGTAGGCAATATTCAGCAGAGCAATTCCTCGAAAATTGCCACACTCCATTTTATCACCTTTTTGTATATGCGACAAAGTATGCTGGTCTTCCACTCTTCCTGTAACTCCTCGACATTCCATATACGCGTGATGAGCTCGTGCATCTCCATATATAGCGCGTTGCCGCCGTTCTTGAAAAGTTCGCCGGGTAGATTGCCCCGGGGCTTTGAAATTTCTGAGCCTCGAAATTTCAGCTTCAGCTTCTTGCATCGTTGGTTCTTCTATATATGGTTGCGCAGTATGAATGGCAATTTGTTTTTTTCTTCGTTTCGGTTGAGCGGTGCGTTCGGATTGAGCAGTTCTTTGAAGTACTCAGCCCATCTCTCAATGCACTTTTTCTCATCTGCTAAGACCAATCCATTCTTGGCCTTACACAGCAAAGGTTGTTGACTGTAACCATTTTTGGATTGGTTTATTTTCCGGTAGAAGTTCCGAGTTTCCTTCCTATTGCCAAACTTTTCAATTTCGATCAAAGCGTTCCTATCCTGCAGCCGTTTTTTGTTTCGGAACAGTTTCCGAGCGAAATTTCTCTTCGAACGGTACTCTGCCTGGCCTGCTCGAGTGTATCGACTCAGAGTTTTTAGTCGAGCTGCATTTTTGTTCTCCAGAGCTCTCTGGCATTCATCGTCAAACCAGTTATTTCTTTTATTTCCCGTTCTCGTTCCCAAAGTCTCTGCTGCAGCGCTCTCTACATTCCGCCTGATTTGATTCCACGCATCGTCTATACTGTGTTGCTCGCTAACCATTTCTCCGAAAATTTTTTCTTTCCAAACTATCCGCGCATTTGTGTTTGATGCAGAGACGAGAGCCGAAAAAAATCGACGGCGGCGTCTAGCCGACGAAAAAGAGCTGACGGCTGGCGGCTACATCGGCTAAGCCGTCGAAAAGTTGCTGGCGGCGTTCGGGACTAGCCGCCGGTGAAAAAGTCGGCTGGCGGCGGCTTTAGTACAAATTTTCGTTTTTCCGTTTTTCTTTTTTATTGTAAAATAAAAAATGTAATTCAAAGAAAAATCAATTTACGATCATTTCTTTATTGTTTTTTTTTATAATGAAAAGAAAAGAAAAAAATTAACCGTTAGTTAGATAGTGGAGTAAAAATCCTTTATCAAATTGTAATTTTCGTGTATAAAAAGGATTTTTTGGAGATTAATCGGTTAATCGATTAAATTAGCTTTTCGTTTGGTCAATAAAATTCCCGCTTTTGAAAAAAATCTTTCGACCATGGCAAAAGTTGCCTGAAATGACAAAATTACTTTTGCGATTTTACACAAATATGGAAACTGTATTCCATTTTCAGACCACCACTTTAGTGGATCTTCCACAACACCTCCTACCGATGTATATTTGTTCACTTCCATCTGAATGCAGACGATAACTGATATTCCCACTGAAGAGCTAGCTGCACCACAGTGTTTTTCGAGTAGCTCTAAACGAATCCGTTTGACATCATTGCTACGCTCCTGTGGCACTTTACGTTTTGGTGCAGATGTTGCGATATCGTCTGTCGAAAGCTCATACTTGACCCATTTCTCATGGGATATTTGGATCCTTGAAATACGTCGGTTGCTTTCTCGAAGATTTGAAGAATTTTGATGAATTTCTCACACAATTTGTCACACAATTCTAAAATTTCTTTATCTTCCCTTTGTAACTTTATCCGTCTAATTTGGGATAGGTCACTTAAAACTTCCTTAATGCAATGCTTTGCAATTTGTTCACATGGAACTAGATCGGCATAATTTGAGTATCGGTGTCTGCATTCAATTTGTTTTAGTTTAAACATTTCAAATTAAATTTTATACACATTTTACTTTTATGTCCGACGCGCACTATATATTCACAAGGAACAGATAACCAAATGACTGACTTTACCGATTAAAATTTGTTAACAGTAATCAGAGAGAATGAAACAATTACACAATAGACAGACTGCAAGGTACAAGTATTTTGCAAGTGACGCAAGTGCAAATATCCATATTTTTCGTCATTGTAATTTATTGCCAGAATAAAAAATTTCTTTGTGCAGAGTTAATTAATTTATTTATATTTTACCTAAGAATTTTTTACCTTATAAAATACTCCAGCCGCCGTGTCAGCCGCCGTTAGCCGCCGCCGTTAGCCGCCGCCAACTTTTAGCCGACCTAAAACCTTGGCGGCGGCGGCGGCACATTTAGCCGTCAGCCGCCGTTTTTCGGCCGCTGAAAATTGGCGGCTCTCGCCTCTGGTTTGATGTCTTCGTTCTGCAGTTCTTCAACGTCCCACTTTTTCAATGCCTGTTGTCGGTTGTGTTGGACCGATATGCGAGACCTAACAACCACTTTAACCAAGTAGTGGTCAGAATCAACATTTGGTCCTCTACAGCTCCTGACATCCAATACATTTGAACAGTGGCGCCCATCTATCAAAACGTGATCAATCTGATTTTTGGTTTGTCCATCAGGTGATACCCATGTCGCTTGGTGGATGTTTTTATGTTCGAAATACGTACTGCTCACAACCATGTTTCTTGATGCTGCGAAATGAACTACCCGCGTACCGTTGTCGTTAGAGTTTTCATGGAGGCTGTATTTACCAATTGTGGGACGATAGAAGACTTCGCGACCTATCTTGGCATTCAGATCTCCAAGCAGAATCTTAATGTCACGTTTCGGCGCTCCATCATATATCTCCACCAGTTTCTCGTAAAATAGCTCCTTCGCTTCGCTGTCTTTTTCCTCCGTGGGTGCGTAGGCGTTAATAAGAGTATAGTTGAAAAATTTTCCTCTTATCCGTAGAGAGCACAATCGCTCTACAACAGGATTGAAGCCAATCACCAGCTGTGCCGAAAACCATGAAACCTGTTCCATACTCTCTTGGACTGTCATTACTTTTCCCACTGTAGTAGAACTTATAGTCTACACTGATCATGGTGTTCTTTCCAGGCCATCTCTAGCGCACTTGTGAGAGATCTCAATCCTCCTGGCCGCAACAAAGATCTTACATTCCATGTTGCTAGTTTTAAATCATTGTCCTTTTTCCGTTGCTTGATTCGTTGCCGTTTATCATGTCCGATCCGAGGCTGTGTTGTTGAGTTCATAACCGGCCATTTTTTCCGGTGTTTGGAGGTTAACCAAACGCCTAACCTACTTCCGTTTCCCCGATGACCCGTAGGCAAGTCATCAGGTAGCACTCTTAAGTTTAGCACAAAACTCCAAAGAGAATTGAGGTCCCGGGGACTACGACGTGAGACATTGGACTCTTTAGAGATTTCATATTTGTATTTTTATATTTTTTATATGTATTTATTTACGTCTTTATTTATGTCTCAACGAAAAACTCATAAAATTATAAAAAAATAACACATTAAAATCTCAATATCTCATCAAAAACTGAGTAAAATATAAAAAAGCCTCACATATGTCCCAATGTCTCACGATAAACATTTCACAAAAAACCTCATAAACGTCTCAGTGCCTCATAAAAATACTCATCTGTAACAACGGTTCAAAATAAGAACTATAAATGTATAAGCAGAAATAGCAACACGAGAAGCACAGGTGGCAGTCCAACATTCAGGTTAAGCATCATTCGGCGGGGTTAGTACTTGGATGGGTAACCAGAAAAAAAATCATAAGTTGAAAGTAATTTAAAAAAAAATAACATGTTCACAGTTACTCATTTCAGAAAACAATTTATAAAAAAAGGTGGCTTCACCTCTGGACGAAATAAGGAAGTAATGGAAAAGGAACCTATTGACGAAAAGTGTAGCTGAAAAAAAATATGTGCCATGAAGACTCAGTGAGAACAGATAATAAGATATAAGAAATGTTGGTCTCAAAAGATATACAATACAATGAAAACGTGATATCCAATTAGTCGAAAATATGAGCCCTGAAGACTCAGTTACAAGGGAAAATAGGATGTAAGAAATTTGGTTAACAAAGTATCGAAAATCAAAAAATGTAAGCACGCAATATCAGCAAAAAAAAATTAATTTAAAAAAAAACTTGCAAATTCCTCATATATCGTAATATCTCACAGAAATCTAAAAAAAATACAAAATACCTCAAAAATATCTCAATGTCTCACAAAAAACTCACAAAAACTTCTCAAAAATATCTCAATGTCTCATGAAAAACTCAAACATACCTCAAAAATATCTCAATGACTCATCAAAAACTCACAAACAAACCCCAAATAACCTCACAAAAAAACTCTTTGATGTCTCAATGCCTCAAAAAATACTCACAAAAAATCTCACAAATGTCTCACGTATGAAATATCTCAACATCTCAAGCGCTACAAATGGCAAAAGCGCTGTAGACATGTCTCAAACATGTCTGAATCGTGCGAATTTAGGTATCTCAACTCCATACAATAAAAACTGAGGATTTGAGACGTCTCATTACGCAAATTTTTTTTACTCGGGTCTATGGGTCAACCTTCCCTTGTCCGTGGAGTTCCACTCTCGCTGCCACTGTCTTAGTGATTCGGCTCTTAAATGCGCCCTAGCTACTTTGGTAGTTTGGCCCTCATTTTTTTTATTCTATGGCATTCGCTGTCTTTCATCAGCGTTATGCATATGGGAATCGTTCCGGCTATAACACGGTATGCGCTTGCTACCCTCATGCTTGCCAGCCTTTTGGTTTTATTCAACCTCTTTCGGTTCCTCTTCATATCTAGCGTCTTTATCCACGTTGGTGCCCCGTAGCGCTAGCAGTCTCCTTATGCTGCTGCTCAGTCCGAACCCATTCGGCATTATACTCTGGCCAGTGATGCGTTGGCTACATAATTATTAACTTCCAGATATTTTCATCTACGAGTGGATGTGATCTCGTTCCCGTCAATGTTCATTACATTCTGCAAAAAAAACTTTGCACACAAGCGCGATCTCGGTTTTCTGGTGTGCCAGCTCCAGTTTTGCCGTTGTCATCCAACTTTCGACAGCTTCCAACGCCTCCATCGCGATTATTTCCACCTCTAGTACACCTTGGCAGTTGCAGCCGCAGCGCTGTTTCATATATTCACATTCATTCGAAATACACATGGCCGAACGTTAGATCTAGTCATTACTAACCTCCAACCTGATCAGATGAATATTTCGTGTTCGCCTTTTCCCCTTGTTACAGAAGATAAGTATCATCCACATTTAGAAGCCACTCACAATTCTCCATCCTACTTCCAATTGTTTAACAAAAATCGAAAAACTAAAAGTGCTGATTTCGTCGTTTACGACTCATCAGTACACCCTGTCTTAGGACCATGTGTATATCAGCAACGATGGCCATAGAATGATACCCAGACTATGCCAACTCGCCTTTTATACAATCCAGATCCTACGATTGGATGCATGTCATTTCGATGAACAATTTGGAAGTAAAAGAATTGTGAGTTTGTTTCGGTTATTTTTTAATTTGGATTATTCTGCTAAGCAGATTACCACAATTCAACGATAATGGTCTTAAGACAAGGTGTACTGATGAGTCGTAAACGACGAAATCAGCACTTTTAGTTTTTCGATTTTTGTTAAACAATTGGAAGTAGGATGGAGAATTGTGAGTGGCTTTTACTATAAATGTTGATTCAAGCGGGTGGACTTTAATCTGCCGAAGGTACAGCAGCCATAGTAAAATATTACTTCTATGGGTGCAATTGTACCAAAACGAGAATTTTCTCAATTTTTACCAAGTATCATCCGGCACTGTTAATAAATGCTAGTCTAACAGAACTGAAATGCCAATCTGACAATAGACCATCAAAAAAAAACTTCTATAAAGCCAATTATATCCGCCTCAACGAGGAGCTTAGTAAGACAGATTGGACGCATGAACTTAGTGACACAGATGTTGGCGGTGCCGTAAGAAAATTGTATTGTTTGCTAAAACCTTTTGTTGACGATATCCTCAAAATCGTGTGATCAAGAAGAGACTACCCGATTTTTTTCTCGCACGAACTCATTTCGCTGATCAAAAAAAGGAAGCCCTTAGATGTAAAATCAAGCGAGAAAGCTGTCCTAAGACCAAAGTTGAACTCAGAGAAAGGTTCTGCTGCCTTCGTAAGCAAGGATGCTGTAAAGAACAACTTTCAAGATTACGTGAGCAACTGTGAGGAAAAGATCAAATCAAACACAAAAAGCTTGTTTGATTTTTCAAAGTCTCTCAAAAAGACAAACTCACTGCCTAATGTTATGAAGTACGGAAACGACGAAGCTTCAGACAGGCCTTCTGTATGCAACTTATTCGCGAAGTATTTCAATTCCGTTTATAATCCTCCTGTAAGCCCAGTTGCAGAATTGGTCTACGATCCTTTCGTTCACCAAGAACCCGACGTTTCTGACATTCAGTTCACGCCTACTCAAGTTGAGGAAGCTCTGAAAGGATTTGATAAGAGTAAAGTTGCATCTTCGGATAATCTTCTTATAATGTTTTTTATGCAACTATCTAAATCACTTTTCAATCTTTCACTAAAAAGGTTGTTATGGAATGCGATACTGGTGCTGTAAATTCTGTCATTAGTCTTACTGAATTTGAAAAGAAATTTAGTCATTTAAAAATAGAATCTGACTATCTACAAAATTCAAATTGTCTACGATCTGTTTCAGGTGAAAAATTAATTGAGGTAAATTCCTTGGAAAAGTCAAAATAGTCGAATTGGTCATTATTGATGTCAAAATATCATTTATCGCATTATATTAAATTGTTGTATTGCTTGGCCAATAAACATAAATTTATCAAAATTGTTGTATTGCTTGGAAGCGGTCAAATTCGTTGACGAGGCAACCAAGGGAAATGCATTACGTAATGCATTTCCCTTCGTTGCCTCGTCAACGAATTTGGCCGCTTCCAAGCAATACAACAATTTAGATAAATTTATGTTTATTGGCCAAGCAATACAACAATTTAATATAATTATACTGGTGTTATTGGAATCCAACACCTCTACTAATATTTTGAATATTAGTAGAATCTATATTCATCCAGTGTAATGATGTTTGATTAACATTATTACATGAAGTACTTAGTACTTCAACACAATGTTAGATCTGAAAAGTCTAACATTTGGTAGATGTGAGAGATCTATCAAACAAAATAATTTACGATAGAGGTGAGAGATCTATCAACAAAACGAATAAATCTTAGAATACGATGTATAAAAGCTAGACGCACCACAGATGTTTGTTCAATGCATTCTCTGTTCTTGTCGTTAACAGATGTTTGCTAACACCACTCTCTGTTTTTGCTGATATACACATGGTCTTGCGACAAAGGTGTACTGAAGAGGCGTAAACGTCCCAATCAGCCAAGTTTGTTCGTCGAATAAAATCATTACTCACGTAATGCATTTCCCTTCGTTGCCTCGTCAACGAATTTGGCCGCTTCCAAGCAATACAACAATTTTGATAAATTTATCGCATTGTTTGGTCGAAATTGGTTGGATGTTTTCGTTCCGAATTGGAGGGAAACGTTGTTACCAACCAATGAAGATTTCATTAAAACAGTGAGTCATGATAAATTTTTAATAGGAGAAATTAAGTCAAAATTTCCAAGAGTCGTGTCTACCAATTTTAATGAACCAATTGAAGGATTTAAGGCGGAGTTAGTTTTGAAAGAAAACTATCAGCCAATATTCCACTGTGCATATACGTTACCTTTCAAATTAAAAGACGCTGTTTCAGAGGAAATTGATCGATTAGTTAAATTAAAGATTTTGAAACCGATTAAGCATTCTAAGTGGGCGTTACCATTGGTAGTCAGAGTCAAGCCAAATGGTGAACTTCGATTTTGCATTGACGGTAAAGTCACTATTAACAAATATCTGGAAACTGATCACCACCCGCTTCACAGAGTAGATGATATATTTGCTAGTTTATCAAATTGTTCGGTATTTTGTGTAATCGATCTAAAAGGAGCTTTCAAACAGCTTGAGCTCTCGGTTGACTCGCAACAATACGTAGTCATTAACACTCATAACGGGCTGTTCGTCTGTACTCGTATGTTTGATGGGTTAAAAATCGCACCTGCTGTGTTTCAGCCAGTCATGGATCAAATTTTAGTATCGTTAGGAAAAGTCCGATGTTTCATAGATGATATTATTATAGGAGGTTCAAATGTCGATGAATGTAAGAAACGATTACTTGAAGTGTTGGCCCGATTAGAAAAATTCAATGTCCGAATAAATATTGGAAAGTGTAAATTTTTCCAAAAGAAAGTGAAGTATCTGGGCCATGTACTTGAAGAGAATAGCGTTTCTCCGAACGAGGATAAAGTTCGAGCAATAGTCGACGCTCCTGCTCCAAGGAACGTATCCCAACTTCAATCGTATCTCGGATTGTTAAACTATTATGGTCGATTTATTCCGAATTTGTCAGGGGAAATTCATGAATTATACCGATTGCTCAGGGATGACGTCAAGTTCGAGTGGACCGATAGTTGTCAGAAAAGTTTCGATAAAAGTAAGGAACTGTTAATTAGCAATCAAGTTCTTGAATTGTATGACCCCGAAAAAGAAATTATAGTTGCAGCCGATGCAAGTCCGTATGGAGTCGGTGCTGTCATGTCTCATATAGTCGGAGGGGTTGAAAAGCCAGTGCTGTTTGCGCCCAGCACTCTGTCCCCAGCGGAGAAAAATTATTCTCAACCTCAGAGAGAAGCTCTAGCAATAGTTTTCGCTCTGAAAAAGTTTTATAAGTACATATATGGAAAAAAGTTTACAATAGTCACCGATGCTCAAAGCATGAAAGATCTGTTTAATTCGAAAAAAGGTATTTCGCCAGTGGCAGCTGCACGGTTGCAACGATGGGCTACATATCTTTCCATGTATGATTACGATATTAAGCATAAGAGTGGGAGGAAAATGGGAAATGTTGATGCTTTATCGAGATTACCGTTAGATGATAAAACGGGTGTTGATGAAGACAAGATTAATTTCATTAACTTCGGTGAAGATATTCCCATTGATTCTAAAGATATTCAGGAACAAACGCAAAACGACCCTGTGCTAAGTAAAGTCTTTAAATTTGTCATAAGCGGATGGCCTCCGACTGTCGATCAGGAGTTGAAGCCATTTTTTCTTAAAAGAAATAGTCTATCTTCGGAAGAGGATTGTCTGTACTAAATAAATAGTGTAGTGGTTCCTAACAAATTTAGAAAAAAATTGTTGAGAACATTACATGAATGTCATGCAGGAGTTGTGCGAATGAAAATGATGGCTCGAAAGTACGTTTGGTGGCCATTGATCGATCAGGATATAGAAGAATTTGCTGGAAATTGTGTCATATGTCAACAAACTCAACCAGTCAGTCATAATCCCATTACTTCCTCTTGGAAGAAGCCGTTATATCCATTTGAAAGAGTTCACGTCGATTTCGCTAGTCAAAGCGGAAAGAATTTTTTGATCATTAGCGATGCATACTCTAAGTACTGCGACGTAAAATTAATGTCCTGCACGCAATTGTTCAAAGTCGAAGAAAAATTAATTGAGTTTTTTCAATGTTTGAGTTACCTACCGAAATTGTCTCGGATAATGGTCCTCAATTTCAGTCGAAAATTTTTTGTAAAAGTCACAATATAAAATTGACTCATTCTCCGCCGTATCATCCACCGTCGAATGGTCAGGCGGAGAGAGCAGTTAGAACCGTTAAACAATGTTTAAATGAATTTATTTTAGGTGTGGAGAAAAATTGGCCCATTCAGAAGCAGATTCTAAAATTTCTGAGGTACCACAATAACACGCCTTCAACCGTAACAGGAAAGTCACCAATATTTTCATTTAAGCCGAGGCATTTATTAGATTTAGTGAATAGTAAAATTAAGGATGGAAATTATAACGCTAGTATTAAGGAATTATCAGTCGAACAGAGAAAAAATATTTCGAAGAGTGCAAAGTTTGAAGTAGCCCAGAATGTTATGTATAGGAACCATTTCAAGAACTATATACATTGGATTTCGGCTACCATTTTGCAGATTGTTAGTAGATTCACATATTTGATTCGAGTAAGTGGCAATGTTAGATTTGTACATGAAGATCAGTTAAAAGAGTCCAAGTTGGATAAGTCGTTTCATGTTCATAAGAATCTTACTTTAGTATGTAAGGAATCGATAGTTGAATCCAAGCCTGAAGAATTGATCAAAAAGAAGGTTACCTTTCAAGAGCCTAAAATTACATCAAGTTCAGTCTCGGATTCTCAGGAATTTTCGAGTGAAGAAAATTCAAAAAAAAAGCAGTTCGGTATCGGAACCGGAATATAAAACTCGTTCCGGTAGAACATATAAAAGACCGAAGCCATCTTAGAGTTGCTATGAAGATCTAGTTAAAATTATTTTTTTATTTTTTTAAATTTTTTTTTGAATTTTCGCAAGTTGATTGTTAGCTGAAAAAAAATTTAAAAGGGGGATATTGTAGTGTATTAGGTTTCCTACCTCTGAGTCATACAAGAACACACCTAGAGTGTGAACCATGAACTTTATTTTTTGTACATAAAACAATTATAGACAGACCGTATTGAACCGTGATCAATATCACATGTGTAAATTTTTGATAAGAATAAAATAATTTTATATTAATGATAGAATGTAGATCGTGAAGTTTTGATTTATTCCCTCTGAGAACATACATATCAAATACTACTGAACTTTGTCAGTATCGTCTATATTTGAAAAAGTTTTTCGAAAATACAAATGTGTGGAAACGTTCTCTTTTCGGCGGGTATGTTTCTCTGAACTCATTATTTCACAACCAATTTGCGAAATTTTGAGAATTTTAGCACTATGTCGATTCCAACACTCACATACATTTCTAAATTTATGTTTCGTGAATTTTACGCACGGCCGTTTAGGCTCAAAAAGAATTTCGTCGACGTATTAAGTGATCCGTATTTTTTTTTCAAATATACGTACTTTTTTCTATTTTTTCAAGTACTGAGCTGTATTTTTTGCACATTTGCCACATTTGTTGTGCCAGTCTGCTTTTTTCATCGAAAAATTCTTTCCGAGTCAAGAAATGTGGACATGTGTTTTCACATTTCCACATTTGTTTTCACATATGTGCCTCGCAAATGTGAAATTTTATTTTTTTCAAGTGGTACAATTTTCGTTCCCGTCGCACATTTGCCATGGGTCAATGCAAATCTGAAAACTTTGACAGTAAATGTGCCGAGATGTGCTCGAGAACGCCAGATACAGGTTGGGGAAGTAGTCACATTTGAGTGTTGAAAACAGGCAAATTTGCCAAATTCGGCAAATTCGCCGAAATGTGACTGACAAATGTGACCACTTCCCTAACCTGTATTTGGCGTTCTCGAGCACATCTCGGCACATTTAACGTCAAAGTTTACAGATGTGCATTGACCCATGGCAAATGTGCGACGGGAACGACAAATGTACCACTTGACAAAAATAAAATTTCACATTTGCGAGGCAAATGTGACTCAAATATGTGAAAACAAATGTGGAAATGTGAAAACACATGTCCACATTTCTCGACTCAGAACGACTTTTTCGATAAAAAAAGCAGACTGGCACAACAAATGTGGCAAATGTGCAAGAAATACAGCTCAGTACTTAAAAAAATATATAAAAACGTACGCAAATTTTAAAAAAAAAACACAAAAAAATACGGATCACATAATACGTCGACGAAATTCTTTTTGAACCTACACGCATCCTAAACGGCCTCACGTAAAATACACGAAGAATAAATTTGGAAATGTATGTGAGAGTTGGGTTGAGTTACAGCGACTTGCATAAATTTAGAGGACATACGACTAGTTGCGTATTAGACACTGAATAATACAGTTTCATACTATTAAATATCGTAGACATTTCTGCATTGATCCATTGTACAGATTGCAGACACAGCTATGTGTTAACTTTTCACAATTCCCGCAACTCCCTGTGATGTCTATCGTCTTCCTTCCGAAGTATCGTACGTTAACACTCGACGTTAGAAATAGCTTTTAAGTATCGTGCCGAGGTAGTCAGGGACTCTCATCGCATGCATCGCCTTAGCTATCTCTATACAGCTTGCGTTATTAAAGGCATTTTTAACGTCTATCGTCGTTATAGCAAAACAGGCCCACTGGCGTCCTAGGTACAAGAGCCCTATGGGGTTCCACCCACCAAATCTAATCTAATCTTGTTGATGGGATCCAGAGCAACTCCAGCATTAAAGACAATCTATAGCAACTTTATTACTCCGTACGGGTCCAAGAAGATGTTCAACAATTTGATGTCTGGGTCATGTGTCATCCGAGAATGACGTAAAATCAACATACTAACAGATGCAATGCGTAAAGGCAAATAGAACGTGCCGCACCAATTCATTGTTAATCTAGGCTCTTTAAATGAGTGTACTTAATAAAAAGAGCACAAACTGTGCTAATGGCATGCAGTTACATTTTAACATTTATGAAGTGAAGCCAAGCTCATTTATTACTTTAGATTCAATAATATGCAGGCGTTAATATTTGCCGTTGTCGTATCGATTAAGGTGATATTTTCGAGCAATTTATTATAACACCAAACTGTAATACGAAAATCAAAAATTTCAGTTGGCACACGGTACTCCTCTTCTGGGCAATCTTTTAGGTGGATCTGGAGCCGTGACTCCGAGTAGTAAAGTCAATCGTAACGGTATTGTGCATAGCTTGAATGGTGCATTAGGACCGCCTCTATCCGAACTTGGATTGGGTTCTGACAACTGTGATGGACTTTTACAAATGGTTAATCCACATTTAGGAGGTACAATCAATTATCTTGGATTAGGTGTCAACTGTCATGTAGGTGGGGGAAGTGGTGGTCACGATGATGACGATGAAGATGCAAATAAATCTCGTGAAAAGAAAATTAAAATTCAAGGAGAGAAAAAAACAATGAAAGACAACGAAGCAACAAATGTAGAAAATCCTCCAAAATCTGTTGAGTCTGACGATAACTGCGAAAATGACTGCTTTGGTGAGGAAAATAAGGATAGGAAAAACAACGAAAGTAGTGATGCTGGATGCGATGATTGTACTTGTTATGACTTCGACTCGGATACGGTCATCGTGGAGTGCGATGACTCCAATTGTGATGAATGTGACTGCGATGAATGTGATAACGATGAAAGTGACGATAATAATTGCGAAGATTGTGTATGCAATGACTAAATTTTTTTAAGCTAATATAAAGTTAGGATAAAAGAAGATGCAAAAAAATACATCTAATGTTTAAATTTAAGAAATTGATAAAGATGATCATTTAGCAGTGTCTAGACTATTCATTTGCGCACGTAATTTCGCTTTTGTTAGATTAAATATGGTAATTTGAAATTTTGAATTTTTATCTTCCATTTACGTACCTGCGCGACCATTAAGACTTAAGTAAGTGTGCGCAATATGGAACACTCAAAAGAGCTGGCGGAAAACATTAGTAAACTGCTCCAA
Source organism: Pseudolycoriella hygida (assembly GCA_029228625.1). NCBI lineage: Eukaryota > Metazoa > Arthropoda > Insecta > Diptera > Sciaridae > Pseudolycoriella > Pseudolycoriella hygida. Next base: position 22,375 of record WJQU01003308.1, read on the forward strand.
AATCCAGAATTAAGTTCAACCTATGTTGAACTATTATGCATACACTATTTTAGCTGATGTACACAGTTGCACAACCAAAATTAGGTCGTTAAATAACCGAGCAAATAACACATTGGATGTATAGGGGTCTAAAAACTTGTCTTAACTGTTCTGGGAAAAATATTTTTTCCTTCCCACCGCATACGACAATAGAAAATGTGACTTACCATGTAAGAAAAAACATATGCAAGAGTCCCGTTTAGATCAGAATAGATTGTGGCTAAGAGAATAGATAGAAGAATTGAACTTTAAATTTAAATTAATATTGCTTTATGAAATCACGTCGACATTAAATTGTATTGGAAATTGCCGAAAGGGCAATATTGAAAAGCAACTGTAAAAAAAAATCACAAAATTTTTTTTAAAAAAACCTATTTCAAGAAACTTCAAAAACACAACCCAAAACACATCCTGAACTACGTTACTAGTAGAGGCATACTCGAAGCTTAAATAAGCGTCTAACCTGATTGCTAGTATAATGAGCCCAAACAGTGGCCTCCGTGCGCGATTTACTACGATAAACGGCAACACAATAAAAAATACTTCAAAAAGAATGTTTTTAAAAAATTTAAAAAAGAAACAACAACACTAACTTCCCTCAATTTACTCCACAACCTAGCAAAAAATGTTTTTGGGCTGTGGCCGATCTTAGGACCAACCTAAGGCCCTAAGGAGAGGCCTCGGACCCATAATTTCATAGACAGAAAAGCAGAGAAAACCTCATGAAATAGTTATTTACACTACAAGGGAGAGGTACGAAAGTATCTCCGAGTGGTGTATTATATTTTTCATGCTTCATATGCGGTGCGAAAGTAAGAAAAAATTTCATCCCACGGGGCGAAAATTTTATTTTTTTTTCTGTTTTAGTTTTTCTGTTCTTTCAGCTTTCACAATGCAAAAATTTGACTTTATGGGATGTATGGCGTATTTTTGTACAGGAAATCAAATTTTTGCGTATGAAAGCTGAAAGCGTAGAAAAATTATTACATTGACGGTTCCGGCATTTGTGACGCATTTTTTTAATCAAAAGTGAAAATATTTCAAAAGAATTTTGTGCGTTCCGAAGCTGCAAGCGTCACCCAAATTGATATCAGTTGTTTCGGAAGAAGGAGGACTTGCGTCACGTTTCCCTTTTAAAAAAGGTTTTTGTTGTGATAGAAATTACCCAAGGTAATGTCAAAGGCCCTACCGAAGTACGTCTCAGACCATTCAAATCTAGAAAAGGTTGTATCCAAGGACTAAGTCATTTTTCCCTAAAACCCTGAAACACGTTTTCTCTAAAATTTTATTCTCTACAACTTTGCCTTTGGAAGCAACTTTCTACCTCTCATAGTTCTGGAGATTCAGGTCATTCTGCCCAATTATGGAAGTGGCCATATACCAGAATTGGACCATATTTCCTCAAAACCCTGAAACACGTTTTCACTTAAATTTAATTCTCTACAACTTCGCCTTTCGAACAAACTTTGAAACTCTCATAGTTCTGGAGATTCGGGTCATCCTGCCTAAATATGGAAGTGGCCATATATCACGATTGGGCCATATTTCCCCAAAATAATGAAACATATGTTCGCTTGAATTTAAGTCTCTACCACTTTGGCTTTGACAGTAAATCTCCATATTGCATAGTTAAGGAAATATAGACGAAAAACTGTTTTCGTATATGGCCAAGAATCTCAATTTCGTCCATTCCATTGGTCCCAGTGCCCAGACCCCTGACCCGATTCCCACAAAAACTTTTTCCCAGTGACATCAAATTCTTTCATTTGACACCAAAGTGAAGAATTTGCGTGCTATACTTGCTGAGATATTTGCGAAAAAGTTTCAGCGACCCTCGAACATTTCATGTCCGACCTCCACTTCTTCGACCGTATCTCCGGAACTACTTGGCCGATTTTGCTCATCTTCGAACTTGAATCATGGGAGGTATGTACCATTCAGGGAAAAAAAGTTTAGGCTGATCGGTTGATCGGTTTGGGTGGAGACTGACAGACGGACATTTTTTTATTGCTGATTCGTCATCTCTAGACGATAATAGATGCATCCGCTCCCCCCCCCCCTTCCCACCTCGATCCACCCCATGTAACAACAAAAATGTTTCGTACGGGTCCAATAAAATTTTAGAGAAGACGCGTTTCAGAGTTTTACGGAAAAACTCAATCCCGGAATATGACCACTTCTAGAATTGAGCGTGATGACCCATATTTCTAGAACTGTGAAAGTCAGAAATTTGCATCCAAAGGCAAAGTTATAGAGGACAAAGTTTTATAGAACACTTTTTTCAGGATTTTAGGAAAAAATTGCGCAATTCTGGGATACGTTGTAGAGAATAAAATTTTACAGAACACGTCTTTCAGGGCTTTCGGAAAAAAAGGCCCAATCTAAGGATGTTGTCACTTCAAGAGCTGGGAGCTATGACTTATATCTCTAGAACTGTGGCAGTTAGATAGATGCTACCAACGACAAAGTGGATGAAATGAAGAGAGATGATAGAGAGCACATGTTTCAGGATTTGAGAGAAAATGGCTTAATCCTGGGATATGACCACTTCCAGAATTCGGAAGGATGACTCATACCTCTAAAACTA